>OX453091.1:23902583-24181992 GCA_949708635.1 Hirtodrosophila cameraria | reverse complement strand
CAATTTGCATTTAAGTTTTAAAACTTAAAACGCGTTTTGACTTAAGCTTAATACGCGCTTGTTAAATGAGCGCCTATATAGCCAACAAGCTATGGCTATAGCTTTTAAAAGTCAATGAGCTTAACGCGATTTTGCAGACGAACAATTTATTTGAATGCTGCTTGACAATTTAAAGCTTAATTGAGAATTTAAGCTGTTAACAATGTAATATTAATATTGTGCTAATTAAATATTAAATAAAGAAGATTGATATTTAAAATACATATATATATATATATATATATATATATATATATTTATGTAGAGGCTATGTAAAATGCATATTTGTGCGGCAGACTATAATCCTGATTCTCCCTCTTTAGTCCTTTGGCTGAGTAGCTATGTGTGCAGAAGCTTGGAAAATCCGTGTGCAATGCCAGTTTCAAGCCACTGATTGCAGTCAGCAGAGCGACAGCAGCAGCAGAAGCAGCAGTAGCAGCCAGTGGGTGCAACATGGCGTATGATTAATGAAAAATTGCGCATGCATATGGTAGTTGAAAAGAGAGTTTTGAGAACTTGTGCAAGAAAACTGATCAAATTGCAGTTCAACGTTTGCCGTGCAGAATCGATTAACAATAACGTTGATTGAATTTTTGCCACAAAATCAAGTTATGAGAGCAACTGCGAGAGACAATGAAAGAAAAGCAGCAACAACAATAGCAACAACAAACAGCAAAACAGTAGCAACAATAACAATACGCCAATTTCCTTTTGGCTTTTTGTGCAAAGGGAAATAAGCAATTTCAGCAAATAAATCGTAAAAAGTAAAAGTAATAAAATCAAGAAAATGAGAAAAGAAACAACAACACACGCACACTCACACACACACACATACTCCCAATCGCTTCTACTTCTCGATGTCTGCTTCATTTCGCAATATGATACTCCTGTTGGATAAAGCCAAGAAAAAAAAAGTAAAATAAATGTGAAAAACAAGCGAGAAAAGCTGTATTCAACAAGCCAATATTTTATTACCCTCGAAAAACCCGAAAAAAAACTGCTGTTTAATGTACGAATATATATTGAAGCTAAGTAAAGCATAAATTTAAACATATGAACATTCAATTTATATTAAAAATAAGACTTGCTGCGTATGTGCACATTTATTTCATTTATAAAAATCATTTATATATGGTGTTGGACGGCATTGCTCGGTTGCTTTTCACACATATTCCCCTGAGTATGTAATTTAGCCAAACTCGCTGAAATACGTGTTGATTAAAATTTTGGAAAATTTGCTTAAATTCAATTGGAAATTAAAAATTCAGTTAGCTGCTACGTTGATTAACAATTACTTTGTTTTTTATGCAAAAATATAAATAGGTATGTAGAATATATATAAAAATAACATCAAATTTAATTTTGAAAATAATCAATTATTGATATTGTTGCAGCTAAAGGTATCTACAGTGTTTTTCTGTGTGTAACATGCCTTAACTTCTAGTTCTAGGAACCTGTTTGAGAGTATAACAAAAATAGCTATCAGAAACAGACAACCAAAGCGGAAAACACAACAAAAGTATCCAAAAACTGTAACAGAGATAAAAGTTAATGGGTTCAAAAAGTGCAAATTGAACACAGTGGTAAAAAACATATTTCAAAATTACAAAATTATGCTATTATAAAAGCAATACAAAAGCTATAAAGGTTAACAATTATGTTTTGAACTCTAATTGAAATCTAAAAAACTAAAAACTAACATCTCCGCCACATAGACCTTTTTGGTGTAATACACAACGTACTCCAGCCAATTATACGAATTGCGAAACGAAAGTCATTGAAAGTCAGCGATGCTCCAGCATCTACATAATGCCAACTACTCACACAGCAAAACAAAAGGCCAATTTATGCCACAAAGAAGCTGCAGCAATCTCTCTCTCTTTGGCAACCCCTTAACCACATACCGACACACCACTGTGCGCAGGACACAAAGTAGAAGAAAAAAAGAAATGTTAGTGTGGAATATAGTTTCGTCCATGCAAAGGAAATGAGCAAGACATTGAGTCACCTCGTAGCACTGTATGACTGTATATGGGGGTGTGTAAGAGTAAAGGGATTGGGGAGAGGGCTTGGTAGTGGGAGTGGGAGTGGCAATGGGCAAAAGCAATCAAAATGCACACACACAGAGACACAGAAAGACAAAGACTAAGATAAACAGAGGCAGACAAACAAAATATTGGCTTTGATAGACGCAGAAAGGGGCAGAAGAAGCCGCTGGAGAGGGTAGAAGGAGCCGCAGGAGAGGGCAGAAGGAGCCAGGAGCAGGAGCAGGTGTTTGCTTCTGTCTCTGTGTGTGTTTGAATTCAGACGCTAGCTGTCGTTTTATGAGCGCTCAAATGTATGCAACAATAAATTAAATCAAAACAGTTAAATTTGACCTTGGCCAACAGCAGAGGCGCCGCCAAAAACGCTGGCGAGCTGTTCCAATTGACATGGCAAGGCAGGAGCTGCTGCTGGCTCTGTTTGGCGGTCACGACATATCAAATGAAGGGGCCATGAACCTTGCAACTGTGTGTGTTTCTGTGTATTTGTGTGCCTGGCAATGCCCAGGAGCAACATTATGCACTGCGCACATATGAAGTTCAGAGCTGCCTGCCAACCGCCCCATTTCTTTAGCAAATAAGCATAACGAAGCAAAAAGTTGAAAGGCATTATCCTTGGGGATGCAACTGCTGCTGCTGCTGTTGTTGCAGCTGCACAAATATTACGCACACGCCATGTGACTCACAACGGAAGCACTTTATTATGCCGCCAAATTGAAATAATATGCATAAAAACATGAACACAACAACACACAACAACAACAACAGTTTACACAGAGCAACAAACAATTTAGAACAGGATGCAGTGCGTCTATTGTTTACGTAGGTCACGCCGTTGCAACCGTCACATTTGCCACGTGTTTCTGGCTCTTTTGCACCTGCACGTTGCTGGTTTTTGTTTTTTTTTTGTTGAAAACAAGATGAAATGAACGCCGGCACAGGCGGCAGCATCATTAACATTATGTAAGCAACAACCGGCAACACTGACAGCAACCAGCAACTAGCAACCAACAACCAACAAACCAGCAACCAACAAGCAGCCACGAGCCACGAGCAACACCAGCGTAAAGGAGAGCGACCCCAAAGGCTAAAAGCAGCTACATTCATGCTATATATATATATATATGTATGCATATATACATAGGTAGATATCCTCTGAAGCTGTAATTTATGCCCTGGCAAAATGGTGCACAAAAAGCAGGAAAACTCTCACGTAAATGCGACAATTGTAAGTGTGTATAAGCGTGTAAGTAAGTGTGTGTGTAAGAGTGTCTATAGCTTTGTGAGTGTCGTTAGTTAGCCTATGCACCGTTACAAATCGGCGAGTAACATATTACACATTAATACATAATGTATATACATTCATTTGGCATCCAATAATTATCTCATTAACTATGTTTGCCAACATAATGAAATTATCCAACAGCCAAAAACTTATTCAATCTTGAAATGGATACCAACTTGGCAGCTCTTATGAGAAAATAGAACAGAGCACATGGGTCTAATTAAAATTAAACAGGCAACAAGGCAAGTTGCTTTTCTTGCAAGGCTTACAGAAAGTTACTTTTGAATCAATTTCGCAAAATAGAATATAATACGTGCGCAAAAATAAATGATTTTCATTGAACAACACAAAATAAACAGAATAATTACAAAGTACATTTTGAAGTACAGTGTTCGCTCGCAAACAAGAACGCTTTGGGACCAGAGCAGTTTTTATTTGCGAAAAATTCTAGTTTTCTTAATGATTTTATTAAAGATATGTCAAATTAAATGATTTAACGAGCCGATTTCTAAATAAAAATGAATTTTTATAAAGATTATAATAAATTTCTGAATATTCTTAAAAATTTGAATCTGCTTAAAGTTAGGGTTTGTAAAATTTTGGTATTCATTTTTTCATTTTTGCTAGATGTATCCCAAAAATAAGATGGAAAATTGATTTTAGAGTATAAGAAAATGGAAGATATTTTAAAACGTTCGCAAATAAGCATTTTCGATTCTAATTTTGAAGCATCCAATGCATTGAAAAGGCTAATTCTCATTTTTGAAATATTCTAATTTGCGAAGTTTCTAATTTCAAAGCGATTACTGTAATTATAAATTAAATTTTGAAGCACTTCCAAAACAAAAACCTTGAATATTTTCAGATCTCTATATTTGAATGAAATAAAGTTTGTGCGCACGCTAAGCATATAGATTACCAACTTTGCTGTATACATAAAGAAATACAAAGCATATTACTTATATTATGATTTTAGCTAGTATATATTTTAATAAAAATGCAAATTTAAACCCAGGTTGACGATTATTTTTTTCACTTCACACTCGCTGCAAAACACGATAAAAACGCTAAAACGCAAAAAAAAACACATTAAAGAGCAGAACAATAATGCCACTCTACGAAGTAAACATATACACAAGCATAGAGCCATAAATGCTTGCAAATGTTTTTCTTTCTGCACAACTTTAATCTTGGGATAAAAAAGTTTCTTTAGCTACAGCGTCAACCATCTCTTTCTTACACGCAACGCACAATTCATATGATATCTATGCTGTACAGATGTATATATATATATATATATATATATACGCAGTTACCTGGCACAGCACAAACTTTTGACCAAACTGCATCAGGGAACTTCTTATAAAGTCTATAAAACGTAATGACTCGCGCTACATGCGCGCCTTGAAATATGCAACAAAAGTTTTTTGTGACTTTGACAGCGAGTACTCACAAGAAGAAGAAGCAGCAGCAGAAGAAGTTGACTGCGGAAATGTCGCGTCGCATCGCATCGCATCGCAAGCACGTAAAAAAACAGTAAGAACATGACGCATAATTTACATAAAATTAAGTTACAATTAGAAAACTTGCAGAAAAACTTGTGTTTCAAAATGCACTTCAATTAAAGTCAATTTCGAAATTTTGGTGCCACTCGAAAAGTGTTTCGACTGCTGCACTTGAAATTTGTAAGAGAAGTCAGAGCTGCATAGAAAACTTTTGCAACAAAATGTCAAAATGACAAACAAACAGTTGAAGGATATACTCGTGCATATATGCAAATGAAATTTGCATGCAATGTCGCGTCAGTTAGATGTGTGTGCATGTGTGTGTGTGTGAATTTCAATACGCTGTCAAAATGGCAGCTATTTATATTTCGTCTGAGTCTGGGTCTGGGTGTGTGTGTGTGTGTGTGTGTTGATTGGGGTGTGGGTTATATGTGGGGTGTTCTGCCACTTGTCACGCTGATGTGCAAGATTAGAAATTAATCGAATTTTACTGTCAAATCGAAGCAATATCAGCCGAACAGGAAGTGCCAGCGATGTCTCGATGCCGTTGGCATGGCAATGCAAAACAGTCGGCACATGCCAATACACACACACGCACACACAAGGATAAGCAGAGCGAGCGAGCGTAAGAGAGACAGAGAGCGTGACAGACAGACAAACAGACAGACAGCCAGCCGCCTGGTAGACACTGACACTGAATGTTACGCTGTGTTGTCGCCGAAATAGCTTCTCCCTGTCTCTAAAAATAGCGTAACATTGCGCTTAATGACAGATAAGCTTGTGTATGAAATTATATAAATTTACAAAGTTTGCTTGGCATTTGCCTTCACATTTCTTAAGTAATTTCTCTCACCTGTTCCACAATTGTCGACATTTTGATTAAGGCTTTCTTTTGCTTTATTGGCTGCCTGCCTGTTTAACTTTTTCTCGTTCTAGCCACTGTGCAACGTTCGTTCGTTGTTGTTGTTGTTGCCAACTACTCCCCTTTTCTATATACACTACTATATTGCACGCCACATTTTGTTGTTGTTGCTTTTTGGTTGTTGTTATTTCACGTACAATTTTTGGATTTGCACTTGACAGTTAGTTTTTATTATTTGAAATAACACTTGGTTCAGAAATATGCGTGTATGTCGCGACGGGAAGCAAACATTTGCTGCTTCTGCTGCTGGCGACGGGGTTGTGCTGCTAAAAATCAACTAAAAGTTACTTTTTTAACAGCAAAGGATATTAGCCTGCTGTTAAACTGTTATTTCGCTGTTAAGCGTAGCAGCCTCCTGTAATGCTGCGCATACGTTGCGTTTTGCGCTACTCCATTTTACGTTTACGTTGCGCATTCTGCGATTACGTTGAGCATTTTGCGTTTACGTGGTGCGTTTTTGGCTTACGTTGCGCATTTTGCGTTTACGAAGTAGTTAATTATTTAAAATTTTAAAATTATATTGTAAATTACTGCATAAAATATAAAAATAATGACCTGCGCAACCAAATTTCCGCTGTTTGGTTTGGATTCTTGGCAACAGATGGCGCCAGCAATAAGTGCTGTTCGATTACGACAAATTCAAAATGTCATAAATCATGACGTATGGTAAACAAAACTGTGATTGACAAATATTGATTTTATTTTGGCATCAGCATATACATACTTTTTCACCGGAGTGAAAATGTCTGATTTTGTGCCAAATTTTCGCCATTTTCGGCAATTGTTGCTTTTCTTCTTTCATTCGAAGAAAACGGCTGCTGAAGCTCATCGAGAGCTACAAAAAGTTTACGGAAATGCTGTTCTAAGTGCAACAACTTGCCGTAAATGGTACCGTCGCTTCAAGGACGGTGATTTCGAAGTTGGCGACCATGCCACCATCGGTAGGCCAAAACCCACCGAAGAGGCTCAAATTGAACCAACCATCGAAGAGGCTCAATTTGAACCAACCATCGATGAGGATTCGTGCCAAATTGTGGAAGACGTAGAGGTAGAGGATGCAGTAGAAGTTACTCCCGAAGTAGAAGTTACTCCCGAAGAAGAAGTCACTCCCCAAGCCAATGCCCCAAGACGTCGAGAGACCAAGCGGCAACGCGCACTTGCACGTCGTCGTTCGGTGGCTCGTTTTTTAGCTGAGCAGGAGATGTGCTTAGATGAAGATATCGAAAAATGGCTTGATTCTTGGATAGACACCAATAATGAAGACTATTTTTATGTTGACGGTATACGACATTTGCTAGAAAAGTGGGGAAGAGCTTGAAGTTTGAAATGAACTTGAGCTGGGTATGGTATACAGGAACCTACATGCTAAATTTGGTGTCTCTAAAGTTTTTGAAGTCTCTGGGGTTGGCGCTTTCATAAAGACGGACAGACAGATGGATAGAGGAACATCGAATTATTCGATTTGCATGCCCTTCCTTCTACAGCAAAATTAAACAGCTGTTAAAAGTTTTGGATGGAATTATGTTTATTTGAAATGTCTTTACAAAATTATGAACTTTCACTTCAAAATATGTGTGTATGTAATCTTTGATGTTTAAATGTACTTAAATAATCAAAGTTATTTCATGTTCAATGTAATAGATGTTCAAATATAATCAAATAAACGATGGTATTTCATATTCAATGTAATTGATGTTCAAATGTACTCAAAATACCGATATGATATTCCATTAATCTTTGATGTTTAATGATGATGTTACTCAAAAATACGATGATATTTCAATAATCTTATAATGATGATAATTTATGTTTAAATACGTGGAAAATACGCGGACCTAAAATAAAATTATAAATGTATGCTTTGTTCAAATAAACATATAACCAATAAATAACGCTTAAAAATATATTTACTTTTTATTCGCCGAGTGCTCCGCAGAAACGGTAGGCTCATCTTCGCCCAGGAATTCATTCACATAGTTCAGCCAATATGTGACATCCACAAAACGCATTACTTCCACCAGCACACGGCGCAGATAGCGCAGCTGTCTAATATTATTACCATAAACTTCTGCCATTTTGTTGGTATTGATTCTGGCGACGGGCAGATTTACTTTTGGCCTGGAGACTTTACAATTTGCATTGATGCGCTCCTTCCAAGTGTGTGCCTCCTTTTGCATTTCATCCAGCATAAACATTTTGCCCACATCAGCGGTAACAACGCCTACAGGCGTGGCCAGCTTACTGGTGGTTCTGGTCTGCAGCTGCTGCACTGGCACTTTGGTTTTCATATACTTCCAGCAGGGCTGCAGATTCAGCCATAAGCAATAATCCTTTAGTGCATTTAGCATTATGTTTAAGTAATCCTCACGCGATAGCTGCTCATCGTCATCCGCTTCAATTGAGCTGCGCGGTTTGTATTTAAGCCATTGTTTATTTTTGAACTCATTGCATATCTTTTCGGGTCCAAATGGCGCTTTGGAGCAGTAAAATAGCTGCAGAAAATGATTGGCAAACTCAAAGCGCAAATAGCGTTGTTTTAACTGTGGTATGATCTTGATGTAGGTGCTGATGATGGTAGGATTTTCAGTTTTAAATATTTTAAAGAATTCGTCAATCAGACGACGCGTTTGTGTTCCCAAACTGGGATAAATCAAAGCATTTTCGACGTACTCCAGCTCTGCTGTGTTGCTCGCCTCCATGATAAGTGATATAAAACGCTAAATAATGATTAACAACATTAATGAAAACAATTAATTTGTGCTCAACTTCTTTAGTTCACCTGCAGTATGCCCAGACGTTCTGGATTCATGGATTTGGCTGCTGCACGGCTATACAGACGCAGCAATTGATGCATTATGTTTGTAATCATGCCATTAGGCTTCATGCCAAACACAATTAATACAAATGGCTTTGTTTCTTCCTGAAATATTTCAGACTCTGCCTGCTGCATGCGATTATGATCCAGCCAGGCCATAAACTCCCGCTCCAGCACCCAGCATACAATGCTTAAAGCATCGCTCAGACGTGCCAGACGCACCGGCGCAGACATTTTGTTAAACTCATCTGTCCACTGTTTGGCATTCTGCCAGTCATAGTCCTGCACATGACGCAAAAAGATGCTTTCCTGCGACAAGTTGCCATTCTCCTCATCGGTATAATCAAATGCATACACTTCATAAAAGTTTGTGAGTTGAGACAGCTCCTCTACGCTGCATTTGTCCAGGCACTCCTCGTAGAGGTTCAAAAGCAGCTGCAGCTTTTGTGGCTTTTGTTCTGATGGCTTGGTAACGCCCAGAAAATTCAAATAGTAAGGACGCAATGCTTTCCAGCAGGGTGGAAATGCGTCCAACAAGAGGTAAAAGACGCGTATGACATTGATGTATCTGCATTGCAGTTCTTCGATTGTTAAGGTTTTGTTGGTAAGTACCTTGGAAGGAATGAAGTGATTGTTAATAACGAGACCTCTTAGTTGTACTTCAGCCAAACTGCCCTTACCATCATCATATCAAAGAGTCTATCAAAACCACTCTCATCCGGATAGACAGACTGCAAAGCCATCACCTCGAGCATGTCCAGAAATGTATCATAGTGCTGATTATGCAGATTATTGCGCAGCTCCTGTGCTATGCTAATGTCGGGTGCATTTGGCAGCATGGAACAGCGATGCTTGCTCACACATTGACTCGTATTGTGCAGACAGATGGGCACACTAGCGCCAGGCAAACGTTCTTCCGTTTTCATATACAAATTTGATATGATTACACGCAGATTCCATTTTAGATTCTGTCGGGCAATGGCCGGATCGATCGTTGTGCGCCTTACTGGCGCAATTACTTTGGCTACATCTTTCTCATTGCCCGGTTCTTTCTTGGAAACAATTCGCTCTTCTGTGGCACCATCGTCCTCATTGCCCGGTTCTTTCTTGGGAACAATTCGCTCTTCTGTGCCTACATCGTCCTTATTGTCCGGTTCTTTCTTGGGCACAATTGGCAAGACGGTCGCTGTTGATTCGTTCATTTCACTTTTTACATCGTCATAGTGCGCTTGTTTTGCTGGCGGCTCATCCGTTTCCATGTCTTTCACATCAGCTGTTTCGGTATTGTTTTCATCAGCTTTCTTTTTAATAGGCGACGCGTTATCTTTTGTCGACAACGACATTTTGATTCGAGGTAAACAAAATTTGTTTGCAATTTGCGTGCCGGCTTTATTTCGATAAATGCAAGACACGAATCTATCGATAGCTTCAGTTGCACGAACTGTACGCTGATCTCGATTTGAGATCTCCAGTGATGGATTTATATTGAACAAGTTTTAATAATTTGAACGAAATCAATCTATATAACATAGTTTTGTGTGTCAACAGTCAGTCTGCTATTAATAAATTGTTAATTAATAGAGCGCTTTATTGAGCAAAAAATACGAGCTGCGTACCTGCCCTGATTGTGGCGGCTGTAAGCATAGTCGTTTAACAACACTGACATCGATAGCTCTCTATCGATTTTTGCTGCGCGCGCAATTTAAAAGTAACACTTGACAAGCAACCAACAAAAACATTTAAAAAAAAAAACAATTAAGCAATAAATGAAACACACACCACCTGTTGCTTGCCAGCCAACATCAAGTCATGCATATATTTACATGAAAAAAGCATGTAATTTCTGTGCATGTCGGGGTCACACACGGAGTTCGTATGCACGACAAGCCAAAAAAGTCCATATTTAGAATTTAAATATAGCAATTAGGCTGATTTATGCAGCCCGTCTGCATGTAACATTAATTGCTGGCAACAAACAAGTGCCCCAATGGACATTGGAGCCTGAGAATTGTGGCGCCACAAACACAAACATACACGTTGTATGTAAATTTTTTGGAAAAACGGACAAAAAACCCAAAAATTGAGCATGTGAAAACTGCATTTCCACAAAACTAAAACTGGTGCATGCTGTAAATGCAATTAGCAATGGCTTTTGGCTGTCCTCAGTTGGTATTTTAAAGACAGCTGTGCCCAAAATCGAACAGCCCCCGCAGACACTATTAACTCTAATATATTTTGTTAACTGTTTTTGTTTAAAGTTAAATAATGAATTGCCTTAAATGTCAATTAAGTTTGGCTTTTGGCGCTGTTTAATCAACGTCAATTATTTGTTCTTCCATTATAACTGGCCATACTTATAAGTAAACTTGTTAATTGTTTGATTTTTTATCTTTTTGATTGCTGCTTTTTGCAGCTTACTTATATAATTGCTTGAAATAAAGATTAAAATCGTGTACACATTTCTATATATAAACATAGACGCCCCTGCCCTTGCAAATAAATCCAATTTGCATGCGAAATCTAACCCCAATCTACGTTTAATTAAGTTATTGAACATTTAAATCGACTCTGCGTTTAATTTACATTTGATGTGGGTGTTTACGGCTCTGGGGCTGGTTCTTTATAAAACTATTACGCATGCGTGTTTGCATTTTTTTCAGATTACGAAAAGGTGCAGCACATTGAGATTCTAAGATAATTGGAGACACTTCTGGGACAAAGTATGTAATATAGTTATTTTGTGCTTAAATTAATTGTAGTTATCTTGTCTAAAATCTTTTGTTTAGTTTATAACATTTTAACAAGAGTGCACTGAACGAAATTATAGGGGTATTTTAAACGAACAACCTTCTTTATGGCTACCAACAGAGCTACGGAAAGTTGATTAACATAGATTTTAATATTTATGAAAAAATTTCCAAAAATATATGAATTATTTCAATTTTAATGCAACCCAGGAATTTTTAGTAATAGAAAAATTATCTAATTTACGATTATCTGTTTTTATTTATTTTTTTTTTTTGAGAAAAGTGAATTCCAATTATGAACATTCATAAGCAAGGAGAAATGTTTTAAAATTATTAAATTTAATTTTTAAAAGATATTTTCTTTCTTGAAATATTTTATTTTTTAAAGACAATTGGGTGTATAGTTTTTTTTGAGTGTAGAACCTTTTTATCCACGTGATTTTTTACATTTGTAGATCTGATCCTGATACTTTTTATTTTCCAACTCATTTATATTTCTAGATTTCATGCTGGTTCTGATCCTAATATATATACTTTTGAGCTGTTCTGATGACTTGAAGTCTCGAGTAGTAATGCCTTTTGAGCTAATCTTTTGGTATGCAATTTTCATCCTTTTCAAATATTACTTAAGCTTTAAATATCTGTTAACGCTCCATAACGTTATACTTTGTGCTAAACTATTTAAATAACATTTCTGCACATATGTAATATGTATGTATATATCGATCCAGTTAAGTCCAAAAAACTCGCACTTACTTATACAACCGGTAGCTGTAGCTATACCCATCGATGATTGGCAATTAAAATTGCATTTGCCGCATAGATTATCAGATGTCTACGTGCACGACGTATGCGGCGTTATATACTGACCCATATTTGTATCGATCTTAAAGCGTGCAGCCGGTTGTTGTTTGTGGCAAATGTTGGTCAGTGGTGCGATTGCCAGATAGCCACTGGCTGTCCGTCTGTCTAGGCACATGGCAAATGGCTACCGGTTCGTTTAGTTAGTTAGTTGTTTTAGTTAGTAGGCAGTTTGCTCTAATTTTGCATTTTTTTTTTAAATTTTTTTTTTCTTCTTCTTCAGCCTGCAGCGCAGCAAGTTCGTTGTTCAAGTCATTCGTTTTTTTCTACCATTCGCAAAGGCAGGCAAATTAGTCAAAAATAGTTACAATTATATAAAAAATCGAGTTTTATTGGGCATTTATTTATGTCTTTGTGAATAGATATATATATATGATTATATATATCCAGTATTCAAGTGCCAAGTGGGCGTTGCATGTTTGCCTTTCACTTTTAAACGCTAGGCTTTGGCCAGCTGTCAGGATATACATACATATATACGCCTAGACTTAAATGTATATCAAAATGCACAATTATACAATAGCATTGCCAAAAACAAAAAAACTAGTCTTTAATTTGTTTTTTACTTAACACGTAATTAGTTGAGCGATTTAAGCGGCTAAGTTGTGAACTGTGCAAACAACTGCAAACAATGTTGACTTTGTTGTTATTGTTGTTGTTGTTGTTCAATTGAGACATTATTCAATTTGTGACAATCGCGAGAAAATGTAACGACTATGCAACAAAGCAAACAGCTTAAAACATACTCGTACAACCAAAAAAAAAAAAAACATTAAACCGACCCGAAATTGAAACAATTAAAGGCATTTTGGCGATTTCCCAAAGCGATGTTCTAATTTTGGTCAAAATACTCGCACAAGCAAAAACAACAAGGCAACAAAAAAATAGAAACAATTGCAGCAACTGCAACAAACATTTAAAGTCGATCTGCTCAACATTTAATGAGCACCAAAATTGTAAATTTAATTTATATCGTTTGCAGCACTTTTTGTCAGACGACAAATTTCGTAATTTTTTCTCTATTTTTTATACCCTTTTTGAGAGGGTATTAAAAGTTTGTTACAGTATGTGTAACGTTTGTAAATAAACATTTAGTTTTGAAGGAAAGGAAACTATCTAATAGTGAAAGGGATCTATCCTTTACGGAAAGATGTTTGCAGATGTTTCTTCTTTTGGATCGCAAAATGTTATGAATTATTTAGTTGAAATAGGAAAGATTAGTTAAAAGTTGTGCTGAAATACTGAAAGGATCTTTAAGATACTTCGTCCAAGCACAACAATTGTAAGTTTCCATATAAGTTCTTTTGAATTTTGAACATTGTTTTGTTTCAAAATCGAAAAAAGGCATTTCTGCAAGAGTATCAAAGCTTCGACATGTCGCAGTTAGCTGTTGTATCTTGCTTGAAAATACAAATGTCTGCAGTGTTTGTTGTTGTTGTTTTAGCTGCATTTGTTGCTATAGTTTGTTGCCTGATTCGTGTAAACTGTGCCGACTCAGCGTGCAGATCTTTGACTTGCAGCCTGACCAGCTTGCATGTCAAAGGTGCATAAAAATACACCGCCAAGAATCAAAAGACTTCGCCTCGGCCAGATCTGTTCCATTTTGGTGTGCTTGGCTTTTTGGCCGTGTAGCTTTAATTGGCACCTCGACACTTGAATGTGGTAGTAGCAGCAGCAGCAGCAGCAGCAGCAGCAACGTCGAACCATTGACAGCTGTGTAGGTGCACTTGATGGTGGTATGCTACATGGTTCGAATTGTGTCAATTTATGTGCTACGCATTTTGTGCATTGTCAAAACTACGCATTTGTTTTCGCACATTGTAACACGCTGGAAAATAACGCTTTTAGCCATTTTGACAGCTGCCCAGACAGACGTTAAGGTGTCCATGATATGGATATGGATATGGATATGGATATGGATATGAAGTATTAATGCTACGGTCACGCAATGTGCAATACGCAATATGACATGAGTTACGCATGTTGCACTGGCCACAGATTTTTGGTAGCTGTTGCATTTCATATGCTATAGCATATTAAACATTATTGCATTAAGCCAAAGTTTGCGTGTTAACTAATCTGATTGCGCTTAAATATGGTATACATTTAATTTAAATTTTACTGCAACGAGTAATAAATGTGTTGCAATTTGTGCTCAATTCGGTTTACATATCAAATTTCAGTTTAGAATCTTTTCTTTTATAAATAATTATATTTGTTTCAAGCTTTCTTAGCCCACAATTATGGCATAAAACGTTTTTTTGGAGAGCTGTTCAAAAAGAAAACAGAAACTAGGAATAATTCTAGGAAAGATTGCCTTGGAAAATATAGCTCTAAAATCAAAATCGAGTACGCGTTTCTTAACTTAAAAATGTTTGTGTAGTATACTCTAAAAACTGAAGTAATTTTTTAGAAAATATAATTGATATCAGCGATTGTTAACTCTTTTAAATTACAATTTTTTAAAATTTCGGAATCTTTGCAAAAAGTTCTCAAAAATAAACAAAATAAAGAAAAAAACATTATTGTCAAAATTATACAATACTTTTTTCCAAACAAACCAATTTTGTATACCTATAAAGAATCGCAAAGTTATTAACCTAAGCCAGTTTCAAATTATATAACCCTTGGCAACTATAATAATAAAATAACAAAATTTATATAACAAGCTGCTTTGAAGTACCTAATTTTTGCCAGCTGTTGTTTTATAGAACACTTTAAAGCTGCACATAACAAGCGGTTAATGGAACCGCTTTTACTTAACTTGCACTCGCATTTCAATTTCATTTTCAAGCAAGTACAAGTATATATGTGTATGTGTGTGTTTGTGTTTGTTGTGTGAAGCTGTTGCAATCAAAAGCTGACCAGACTGACAACAACGACGAAGTCGACGCAAATGAAAACAAAATCAAAGCTAGACAAACCAGAGCAGCGCCGTTGGCTGTTTAATAGTAAAAAAAAGCCGCATGGATGGGGAACTAAAACTGGACACTGGACACTCTAAGCTGTAGGCTATAAGACTGTAGACTGTGAGTGCAACTGGAACGATGTTGAACTTACATAATCGCAAATAAATAGAAACAGAGCCACAAATACACAACAACACAGCACAGCATGGCCTGAGCATTTATATGCAATTTATCTTAAGAAAGAAATCTAGCAAAGAGCTTGTAACCCTCCATGCGTCTTCTCCCGTTTTTAAAGCCATACTCTTACTTATAATGTCTGGCTGTCGACTATTTAGGCTCTGTCTGGCTGAATGTCGGCGCATTTTGGTCAGCAACATGATTTTTTGGCATGTGGCTTAGTTTTGCTTTTAATAGACTTTGATTGCTGTGTTGTCCCTCATTGCAGTCGCAGACGAACAACAACAACAATAACAACAGCAATGACAACGATTTGCATTGCAACATGAAACAACAGCAGCAACAATAACAACAACAGCAACAACATAAGTCATAATGCAATGGCACATTTGTCTCATTCGATTGCGTGCCGCTAAAGGGCAAAACGAAAGACTTAGGCAACGAACTAAGCATACGACATGCGGCTTGCGACTGCGTCTTAATTATGAGTACGAGCTGGCGTTAATAGCCAACCCAAAAGCTGCGAATTGCGATTCTTGTTGCACACTGCTGAAGCTGCCAAGCTGCATTTGTGTAATGGGTAATTAAGCGCCTTCGTCGTAGCCAACAACAAGTTTTCCCACGATGCCGTTGCCCGCCTCAAACGGTCGATGCCTGCTGCTGCTGCCCGGCTGCCTCTATGTCTGCCTGTCGCTCTGTCTGTCCTTCTGTCTGTCCCTGTACAGTGTTTGCTGGCTTGGGCTACTGTGCGCGCTTTAAAGCCCAAACAAACTGCCGCCAAGTACCAAAAGCCAATGATATATGCATTTTTCATGCCAAACAACAGTTGTAGTCGCAGCAGCAGCAACAGCAACAACAATGCGCCTGGCTTATAAATTAGAAGTAGTCAAAATAATAGCCATATTTCTTTGGCGGAACCCTCACCAATAACAACAACAATAAAGGTCAAAGCTGCAAAACTTGCAGCTGCGTTTTTGGCCAAATACGTGTATTTGCCTGATTATCATGACTTCAGCTGTTTGATCTTCAAGCAGCCATTATAAACATGGCCCCAAGCCGATGGCTAATCATCTGAACGCACTTAAAGCGATTTTAATATTTTTTTTCTCGCCGCTGCGCAAATTTGATGAAGCGGGTGGCTTGTAAGCTTAGCTGCTGTCTGTTTGGACAGGTGTGCCTAAGCCGCTGCGCAAGTTGGTCAATAAGATATGGTTAATGAAATTATGATGAGCAATAAAGAGTTGAACAAGAGACCAATTAGTCAAGTTAGAAAGTTGAAAATGCTTTTACTAGACTTTCAATTCTATGAACTGTGTTGGATTTACGAAAAAATAAATATCGTTTTGACATTGGATTGAGCTTTAGATTGATTTTCTCAAGTTTTAATTATTATGTTTAGCCTGCTTCTCACATCAATTACAGGCATTAAATCTAGATAACATAAGTTAGATTCTGAAAATCTACGGATTTGAGCAAAATTGATCTGTTTACATTGACTTGTTTAAAAACAAGAAAGAAAAGTTACCTTCAAATTGCCGGAGATATATGTACTCTTGCAGAAAAGTTTTTCATATGAAAATTTAATGTTCAAACGATAGTTCCTATTACAGCTATAAGATATAGTTGCCCGATTTTGAAAAAATTTGGTCAGTTTGTCAAAAACATACTAAAACATAGAATAGGCAAATTTGGTTAAATTAGCTTGATAAATAAAAAAGAATTTTATACAAAAACTAGTGTTTTAACGCATAGTTTCTGTGGCATCTATAAGATATATTGGTCCTATTTTGCTGAAATTTTATTAACATGTCAATATAATGCTAGAATTTGGAATTCTGAAAGTTTGCTTAAGTTAACTTGAAAAGCAAAGTTTTTGACCTAACGTTTCTATGGCAGCTATATGTTATAGTAGTCCGATCCGGCCGATTCTGTACTATCTAAAGCCAATCTTCATCAAAATGCCTCTAAGACAAGGATATAAAAAAGTATGTTTCTCATTATGAAGTCTTTATAGACATAAAGATGTCTTCATCTGCGTGTTACGTGGACACTTTTACACAACTTTATTATCTGCTTTTTATTAAACTATTTGTTTATGGCTAGTCAAAGATTTCTTAACATTTAATATATACAATTTAATTATTCGATTGTCAAAAAAAATGTACAATTGGCTTTTAGGAAATGTGCAGTGTGAAGCCCATCAAGAAATGGAGCTCACATCGTGATAATCAGGCATTTGGCGACCGCATCACTTGCGCTCTTGGCCAGTTCCACTTGGATGCGGTGATTATTGAAGCGCATAATTTGCGGAAATATGCAAAAATGATTGTTTGTGGCTGGCAAACTGAGAGCCTGAACCTTTCCCCAGTGCTATAAATATTCCAGAAGTGCAACATTTCACGCTTAGTATTAATGCAAAACCAATTGAGAAACGCGAAACGCTGCTGCAGAGGATTAAAAGTCAGCTCAAAGCCAAAGCGCTGTTGAGGCGCCAAAAGCAAACAAAAAAAAAACAAAAACAAATTAAAAGAAAAACAAATTAAAACAAAAAAAATTCCAAATAAAAACATTGAAATTCAATCAATAAATCAAACAGCAGCAATGAAGAAGCGACTAACTGAATGCATAACCAGGCAGGCAGCAACACTTGCTACTTGTTTGTGCTTCCGTGTTACGTCCAAGTTGCAGCCGGCACGCGTTAAGCGGCAACTGTTGATCATCAGCTCGTGGCAATTGTTGGCGCTTTCGATCTTCACAACACTCTATGCTGACTGCACGGCAGTTGGCTATTCCTATACACGCTTTGAGGGGCCGGTGGTGGGGCCGGAGCGGCTGGTAACGGTGCCCGATGCATATGGCGGTGGCACGCACTCTGATTATGTGGCACGGCCTGAATATAGCTTCGCCTATGGCGTCGAGGATGGTCCGTCGCGTGTGCTACAAAATCGCAAAGAGACGCGACATGGCGACGAGGTGCGCGGTCATTACAGGTAGGTTTTTTACAGTTGCTGCTTTAAGCCATGTCAACGCATTCATTAACGTCACCAAAACACGCAGCGTAGTCGATCCTGATGGCACCCTGCGTGTGGTCAAGTACACAGCCGATGATGCGAATGGCTTCCAAGCCGAGGTCATAACAAATGGTGTCGGCACACTGCATGGCCATGGCCACGAGGGCGGTGGTGCGGCGGAGGAGCATCATGTGGAGCATGAAGAGCCCAATGAAGAGGAGCAGCAGGCTCATGATGATGAAGCTGATGATGATGGTGAAGGTGAGGAGCAGGCGCAGGAGGGTGAGGAGGGGGAGCAAGAGGAGGAAGAGCAGCACGTCGAGGCTACACCACAAAAAGCCAAAGGTCAGTATAAGGTGCATGAGGACTATGATGAAGGCGAGGGCGGCGAGGGCGGCGAAGAGGGTGAGGGTGGCGAAAACGAAGGTGGCGGCGATCATGAGGAATACGAGGGCAGCAGCGAGGAGGGCTATGAGGATGCTAAAACGCAGAGGCAGCAGCAGCAGGAGGAGGAGCAGCCGGAGAGCAGCGAGGAGTATTAATAAGTAAAAAAATATTGCAAAAATACAATAAGACCTGTTCCCATTTCCGTTAACTTTTCATTCCACAACGTTTTTGATTTGGTCTCCCTGTTTTCAAATGAAATACCAATTGTTCTTTCATTTGAAAGTTAAGTTCGAATACTTTTCATTGCAGCAAAGCTTTTAAAACCGAGTTTTCCAGCGAATTCAGAACAGCTGAAAAGTTCTGCTCGGAATGTTTTAAGCGGAATCGGAAATGGGAACAGGTTCCTGTTTCCGCAAACTTTTCATTTTGCAACATTTTTGAATGTGTTTTCTTTTTTTTCAACTGAAATAACAATTGTTCTTTCTTTTTAAAGATACTTTTCATTCCATTGCCTCAAAAGTAAAACTTTTTAGACCAAATTTCGCATCAATATACGGAATTCAGAACAGCTATAAATTTCGATCTTTATTGGCATAGGAAATGGGCACAGGCCTAAATGTTACATAAAAGTCAAAAATTGATATTCAAAAGTGTTTTGTGTCGCTTAAAAAATAAACATAATGAATTATGAACTATAAGTAAGCTATTCTAAACTTTGTCTAAAGTAATCTTTGTGATATGCCAAAAAAAAATAGAAAAACCAAAACAAAAATATTACAAAATCGAAACTCAAAATATTGGTATTTAACGGCATGTTTAGCGTTTAATATACATGCATACATAAAATATGATTTATATAAGCCCAAAAGTTGAGCATAATATAAAAAATCTAAGGCAAAAGCTAATTGAAATGTCTGTCTGTTTGGATTTTTGTGGTGCTGGGAATGCTTTTGCGTAATCCAACTGGCTGTGGCAGCGGCGTCGATGCTGCTGCTGCTGCGGCTGCTGCGGCTGCTGCTGTTGTTGTTGTTGCCAGTGAAGCGTGTGCGTTGCAGCGTTGCGTTCGATCGGAATCAATCAGGCGCAGCAATTGGCAATTGCACCAACCAGGCATCAACTTTGTTGCAATGTCGTCGAAACAGAAATCTGTTACAGTTGTTGTTGTTGTTGTTGGCTTTTGCGTGTGTGCTCCATTTGGCTCCACAGGCTGGCAGCCAGCGAGTCCATTTCGTCACACGCTTAATTCATACGCGCAAATGCTCAGAAATCGCATTAAATGTGCGAAAATCAGAGAAACAAGCCAAGCAAGTAAGGAGTCGGCGGGTTACGAGGAGACGAAAGTGGATCAAACAAAGTCGAGTTTTGCTTTTGCCTGCAGCGATGCGGTAATAATGCCGAAATGGCACTAACCAACTGACCAGGCGCCAACGCAGCAGCATGCACGAGCAGGAGGAGTTGGAAGAGCTAGAGTTGGAGGCAGCGTGACCAAATGTAGTTAGTAATCTCACAATTGAGTTGGCGACACAATTGGGTTGGCAGCTCTTTGGCATTTGGCTGGGCATCGTGTGTGCCTAATTGACAAGCCGAGCTGTACACTGTGCATACATATACTCAATCTCTATCTCAAACTCTAACTATATACTCGTATCTTACTAATAGCATCCCAAGAGTCGCTGCTGCTGCTGCTGCTGAGACGCTGCATTGCAGCAATGTGGTGAAGATTTATGGCGTGCCGCTTAGAATGACAGGCTAGCTCCAAAACTGGACAGCGTGCGTCTGGCCAAGACGTGCAAGAATGTTTTAGCCAAAATGTTTTAATTAGCCACAGATGCGATGTTATAAGCGATGTTATAAGCTAGTGCCTATAATATGCAATTTAACCTCTTACAAGTATTGTTCGAATTCAAAAATAAACTACCATATTAGTCTTGAGTGTATTTGTTATTATCACATTACCTTTTACTAATATCTTCTCTCAGTTGTTTATTCCAAAAGACATCAAAATATACATGTCAATAAAAACAAATTCTGTGTAGTGACTGTTTAATATAATAAACTGAACTTAATCAAAAGAGAGAGAATGGCAATGTAATTGATTTTTGATTGGTTCTTCATTCAGCGTATCTAAACAAGTAAGAATACTCTAGTCGAGTGTGCTCGACTACGAGACTCCCTGCTCCCAACTTGCATTTCAAGCAGTTCAGCGGCAACACAAGCAAGCAGCGTACTCAACTTGCACAGTGCATGTCAAACTGTTGTTTCTGCCTGCTGAGACAGGGGAAATAAGTTTTTCCATAACTTTGGTGCTATTTATCCGATCGTGTTGAAATTTACACATCCGAAAGACATTGATTAAACATACAAGTGTACCAAAAATCAAAGCTTTATCTTTAAAATTGTGGCTGTGGGAGTCTTTTGCGATTTGCGGGGGTGCGGGGTGGTGCATCCGAAATTTGAAATAAACTTGATCTGCGTATGACCATACAGGAACCTGCATGCCAAGTTTGGTGTCTGCAGCTCTTATAGTCTCTGAGATTGACGCGTTCATACAGACAGACGGACAGACAGATGGACATGGCTAGTTCGTCTCGGCTGTTGATCCTGATCAAGAATATATATAGTTTATTTAGTCCGAAATGCCTCCTTCTGTCTGTTACACACATTTGCAGTACTTTATAACTCAATTTTTCCCATTTTTAAGGGGAACAGGGATTAAAAAATATTTTTAAGAAATTCTTTCACTTTTCTGCCAAAACTCATACAAATTTTTTTTGAAAAATGAAAAAAAGATTGTAAAAAAATTTTTTAAAAAATTTGTTTTGCTCTTCTTGATGTTTAAGTAGTTAGAAATTTAAAGGTTTTTGACAAAATTTATAAAAAAATTTTTGAAAAAAGTTTTTAAGAAAAACGCGTTGCTTTTCTCAATTTGATTATTTTCCAAGGTTTTTTTAGAAATTTTTAGTTTTTTGACAAAATTTAACAAATTGTGTTCCTAATATTTATAAAATTTAAATTATTTCAAATCCAATACATACTACTAAAAGCGCTCTTATGCTGCTGAAGCATTTAAACCTTTAGTGCTACGCTGCGTATGTGTAATGCGTACGTGTAATGCACGTATTCACGTGTTCACATGGTTTTATGTTACCTTTGGGAAATGAAATGTATACGAACTTCCCTACAAACTTCCCTACAAAACAATGTTGATCATTCGGATGTGCACAAAATGTAAAACAAGCAGCAGCTGTTGCCGGAAATGTCAAGTTACGCATACGCAGCGTAATGCGACGCTTTTGAAAATTGCTTTGCTTTGGCTGACTTAAATTACATTTGAGTTAAGAGTTAAGTTTGATTGTGGGTTTTTGGTTGGACCTTTCTAAAAACTGACCATTTGTGTGCATAAATCAATGTCAAAGCCTAACTGACAAGTCATTAAAATCAATGCAAAGTGCGTTTAAATGTTCAAGAGAACCGACAAACCAACAACACAACAAATAGCAAACAGCAAACAAAACCATTGTCCAAATATTTGCATGCGGCGCATAAATCAAGATTAAAAAACTTTGTTCTACTTATATCGAGCATGGCCATAGATTGTAGGCAGTTGCAGCAGTTGTGCAGCAGATTGTGGCACATAGATTTCAAATAGTGATTTCGATTTCAATACTCAAAAACTTTGATTGCAATTTGATGCATGGCGTGGTTGCATTTTTGTGACATTGCGTCGACAGGTGCCGTCTGAGTCTTTTGCAGCAATTAACGATATGTGTCGCCCCCGCAAAAGCGCCATAGCTATGCGCAATTGCTCTCAAACTGTGCCGCTTAGAGTTGCGCAATCATTGAATGTTTCTGTGTTCGACAAAGACAAAGCGTGTACCACTCATTTCAGCTGCTGCTGACCAACTAACCAACTAAACTCTAAAGGCTCTCACTCACCCCCTCAGCTAACAACAGCAGCGCCTACAGCTTCTCCTCACTCGTCTCGCGTCTGTTGCACTGTCAAATCGGCCAAAGTGCGATCGCGATCGTGACGTGGCCAACTTGTTTGCCAGCTTGTAGCCATGGCTTAAAGAGTTGTGCATTGTGGTTCAATTGAACTATTATTCAGTTGTTCATTTTTGTCTTTGTAATAAAAGATTCAGTTTGATCTGCAACTGTTCAACTTTCAAATGGCTTTCGACTCAATTGAAAATAGTTGTTCATTTAAACAAATTCTGAACGCTTTGTAACAACTCTATTGGCCACATTGCTGTACTCGTTGTTGTTGTTTTTGCTCTAACAATTGTTTGCATTTTCTTAGCCCACAATTGTTTCAAACCATTTTTTTTGGTGCGCCGTGTAAATGTGTCGCCTTTAAAGTCATTTTATGTAAGTCGATTCTGTTTTCATTGCGGGCCACAAATGATCTTTTAGTAGCTTTTAGCGCAGTTTTTTTGTTGCAAGTCTTTTTGCACCTTTGTTTGTGCCACAACAAAAACAAACAAAGTTTTTTCCCATCGTTTAAATTCAATGTGCTGCACATGTGTCTGTCTTTTTGTCTGTTGGTTAGTCTGTTTGTTTGTTTGTCTCTTGGCCACTTGTGTGCTCTTTTGACTACAAGATATAATAATAATTTTGTGATATGTCATGCAAGAACATTTTGTTGTTATAGCTGTTGTTGTAGCTGTTGTGATTGCTTTTGTTGTTGCTGGTTGCACACTTATAGCGTGAAGCAAAGCTGTCTGCGTGGGCGTTGCCAGAAATTTAAAGTTTACGTGTCCACAATTTGACATGTTAGGCATAGAAAATTTAACCCCACATGTGGGCAAGAATTGAGCAAGAGTTTTTTTTTATGGCAAAGCGATGTGTCTGCGTAGCTAATGATTGATGAACGAACCTATGCTAAGTACAAGGGGTAAAAGAGCTCGTAAATAATATGATAAAGTGTCTTGCTTAAATACTATAATTATAATTAAATATAGCTATTTTAAAGTCAACTATACAGCACACGATGCTATAAGCGTTTCTTTAAACTAAAACAAATTGATTAATGGCTTTGGCTGCAATATATATTTTCTACCTATTAGTTTAATTTTATAGTTTTAAGACCCTAAACCCTTGTTTTAACTTTCAAACACATTTAAAAATGTTTAACTAAAAACGTAAATTGACGGGTTGATTCATTTATACACCAAACTTAAGCCAACTATTATTATTTTGTTAATCCTTGTTATTCAAAATAAAGTTGAATATATCTAAAAGTTCTTTTGTTCTTAAAAACCTTTAAAATTTTTTACATGCACACAAAAACTACAATAAATAATTGCAAGCTATTCAAGAAACTAAACTTTATGGCTTTGAAGCCTACAAATTACCATGTGCCACAACAACATGTTGATTGAAAAACGAGCGGCGTTTGAAATGCGTAAGCATACAAAAAAATAAATAAAAAATTGCGATTATTTGTCAACAGCGAAATTCCTCAAACACACACACACACACCCATACACGCACACACAAAAGTTCTTTGACAAAAATGTCGTGCAGCAAATTGCGTCAAGTTTTGTGTTGCTGTTGTTGTTGTTGTTGCTCTTTAGTTGTTGCTGTTGTGGTAATTATAAAGCCGCCCGTTGACTGCCACAGATATGCTAATAATATTTACAGAGACCATGGTCTTATGTAGCGATTAAAGTTGCCTCTGACTATGCCTCGTAATTACTGCTGCCGATCAATAAATAAACAGCTCAGCTTTATAACAACAGCAACAGCAGCAACAACAACATTGAAAAACCCAAAAGTGTCACTTTCAATTGCTCCGTTATCTGTCCTTAACAGATACACACAACTGCCGAAAAGCAAAGTCACAAATGCTAGCAACGCCTTCTTAACTTTGCCAGCCCAAGAAAATGCCGCACCCAGCAGCAGCAGCTAGAGCAGCAGCAGCAGCAGCAACAACAACAGCAGTAAGAGCCGCAGCAACAACAGCAGCAGCAAGAGCCACAGCAGCAGCAGCAACAGCAGCAGCAGCAACATCGATTGCAGCAGCCACTGCAGCAGCCACTGCAGCAGCCACTGCAGCAGCGATCTCAGCCGGCACATGCGTGGTCTCTTTGACTCTATGTCTATGTCTTCGTCTCCAGCCCGCGCTTCTGCTGCAGCTGCAACTTGAACGATTCGAGTCGATGCTGTTGTCGGCGTCGGCGTCGTCGTCGTCGTTGTTGTCGTCGCTGGTTGCTGTTTGCTGGCATCGCCTGCGCGTATATAAATACTTTTGGTCATCGTTGCAGACATCAGTTCAGCTTACGATTTCGTGCTATAAACGGTACTCTAAAGCGTCTTAAATTGCCGTGCCTCACAAAACACAGTTGTGCCAGTTCAGTTCCAATTTCATAACGAATCTTTTCGTCCTTTTTGCTCGCGTCGTGTGTTACGTTTAGTGCTCTATACAAAAAAAAAACATGAAGGTACGCAAAAGAAACGTTGTGCAACAAACCAACAACAGGATTCATATTCTGCCTCTTCTTCTCACACATACACTCAAACACACACACACACACATACAGTACTTTATTGCCATTGCTTTGCTGTTTGTTGCCGCCCAAGCTGTGCCCATTGAGCTGGGACACTATGGCCCATCGCTGTTGCAGGTGCATCATGCGCCCGTACATGCCGTGCATGCTGTGCATGCGGAGCCTGTGGCCTATCCCAAATACTCATTCAACTATGGCATCAAGGATCCCCATACCGGCGATATCAAGTCTCAGGCTGAGGAGCGTGATGGTGATGTTGTAAAGGGTGAGTTGGGCGGGACTTGAAAGACTTTAAAAGTTTTTCAAGTTGAGTGGAGCTTTTCTAGAACCTGGGTTTGATTCCCGGGTAAGTAATTTATGTGTTTAAGACTTTTCACGCTGGTGCTGGAAAATGTCAGGTTTTAGTCTAGTTTTATATATATATTAGATAGTTGTTGGCAAAAACCATATTTATATATATTTCATATATCTTATAAGATTTGACCAAATTTAAGCCAAAACTTCGAATATTCTCAAAAAACAAAAGACTTAGGCAACAAACTTATTTTAAGGCAAAGACTTAGGCGACAAACTTACTTTAAAACAAAGACTTAGGCAACAAACTTGCTTGAACGCAATGACTTAGGCAACGAACTTGCTTTACTGCAAAGACTTAAGCAACAAACTAGCCCTAACATCTTAATATCATTTTCAACTTTTTATGCATTACGCAGGCCAATACTCGCTGGTCGAGCCCGATGGCTCTGTGCGCACCGTGGACTACACCGCTGATGACCACAATGGCTTCAATGCCGTCGTCCACAAGACCGCGCCCAAGATCGTGCATGCGCCCGTTTTGCACGCTCCAGTGCTGCATCATGCTCCTCTGCTCCATCATTATTAAAGCTGGAGAGAAGCCCGAGTCATAAAGGTGCTCTCTCAAAACCACAACACAACCACAACAACCACAATCACAACAATATATAGGAACAACAGGCAGATATAAACAGATCCATTGAAAAAATCGTTAAAACAACAAAATGCATGTAAAAATTTTTCGTATGTAAGTAAAATTTAGCTAAGAAGTTTAGTAAAAACGGGCACCTTAGTGGGTGCCCGGCACCCGGCTGATCTGGCATGGCATGGACGAAGGAAATACGAAACAAAAACAAAAAAAACAAGAAGCAAAATATCAATGATACGGCATACGTAATGACTTGATCTTGATCATAGTTTGATGATGATAATGATGATGTTGATGATGACGAAACGATAATAATGTTTTAATATTTAGCGTACACAGAAATCACAACAGAAAAAAAGAGGCAAAGTTTTTCTATTTTATATGGATATATGTATATTTTGTATATTTTTTTATCAACATTTCATATTATGTGTAACATATTTTTCAACCATTACCCAGCACAATTCCGCACAACACAAATGCTTCAAGGTCAACTCTCGCTCTGCAAAGGCATCTACAAGAACTTTTACCCTCCAAACAATGCCTCAATCTATCAGTCTGGATTCTTTAACTTTCATTTCTTTGCGCTCTCGCACTTTTGTAATATATTTATGCAACTCTCTCTTAGCTAAACTATTGATGCCCTTGCCACGTGTCAATGTCAAACTGTGGCTAACCCAAAATCTGTCACGTTCGCAAACATCTGAAGGGCGTGGCAGCTCCGCAGCCTTGTTTAATATTTAAGCAAAAAGGGAGCATTTTGTGCCATTTCGGTTGGAGCACAGTTTGGCAAGCACTGAGCGAGCACAACAACAACAAACTTTGCAGCTTATGTAGAATTGGATATTGTGTTTAAGTTTCACTCATAAAACTGCCCATTTTCCAGTTACGCTTTCAAAATATTGCAACATTTTGTTATCAAGAACTCTCACTCACTCACTGTCTCACTCACTTAACTTTCTTACTCTCTCTCTCTCTCTGTCTCTCTCAGTCTATAAACTATAACTATATTTGTCATACTCACTCACTCAACTGACGCGCTGTACTATCTCACAAACACTCACCTCTCAGTCTGACACTTTTGTATCTAGTTTCATTTTTGCATTTAGTATTCTTCACATTTTGTGTGTATTGTATTTATAAACAATTATGCCGCTTAATTATAATATCAATATATATGTATATAAATGTTAAACAAAACAAAAATCACAAAAAAAAAAACAACAAAAATACTTTCATTGTTGCATCAATGTTGTCTCTGTAGAAAAAAAAATAGAAGAACTCTCACATGTCTCTCACGTTCTCAAAGTTCATTGAGTTTATTGTATAATTTTTTTTATAAATTCTTGATAAACATTTGTAAAAAACAAAACACGACAAATACAACAACAAACAGCAAGCGATATGCAAAACAAAAAAAAAAAAAACGTTATTATGAAATTATAAAAATGTATTAATAAAAAAAAAATCAACAAAAAAATGAATAAAAATAATATTGTAAAAAGAAATTTGTACAAATTTGATTATTTTTTTAGCTCAGCACTAGCAAAGGTCAAGCTGATTAACAAACTCTTATAATATATATATATATATATATATTTTTTCTAGCTCATCTTTTGCCAAATTAATTTGTGTAAGCTTGCTGAAAATTGAGAGGCAAAATATTATAAATTTTTAGCATGCTAGCGTTGTACTTCTAATTGGGCTTCTCAGTTCTGTTGGCTCAAATATGTTTTAGCTGAAACTCAGCTGCGTCTTCAGTTTTGATTTGCTATTGAAAGTGCGCGGAAGTCGTCGGATTTATATAGATAAGAATATTAAATCAAAGCAAAGTAGAAGAGCAACAAATGTGACGAGTACTTCATTAAAATTCAGCATGAACAATTTGTCAAAAATATTTCGGGTATGGTTGATTGTAAGTGCGTACGTATGAGAATGTTTGTATTAAAGAACTTTTTAGTTCGTAATATGAAAAGTGAAAATAATACAAATCGTTTAATCAAACTTGAATATTAGTCTTATAAGTAATTTTTCAATTTGATAATGCACATATAGTAGATTGATAATACAAAAATTTGATACTCATTAAACCAACTCATCAGAAACTCTTTTCCAATCTTCGCATAGCATACATGGGTTTCTTAACATTTTCAATACACTCACAATCAGTATGAATGATTGATGTGAAATTAAAAATGGGATTGGAACGTGAATGACGCAGGAATCCCGAGGTTTCCACAAAGAATAGCGGAATGAATAAATTTAACATTGAAATTTGTTCTTTTCAAAATTTGGTTAATACTTAAAAGGGCAGATCTGTTAAGGAAACCAAAACTAAATGAGGAAAGACTAAAAACCCAAATTATATAAATTGTTCATGATAATTTTGAAAAAATGGGGCGGCATTTGGGAACCGTTTAATACATTTTAAAAATATCGGACGGACAGGATAATAAATTTCTGAATTGGGACGGGCGGGCTGGCATCGAATTTTCTTCCTCGTTCCCATCTCTTTGTGGAATCTAATATTATTCACAAGTATCGAAAACATTTTATTTTGTAAAGTTGGGTTTTGTCTTAAGTCTTTTTAAGGTGCTTAAATAGCCTCCTAGTTAGATTCTTAGAAATTGTATTTATTTTTAAGTTATACAGTTGTAAATTTCAAAATATGGTTATGAATTAAGGACTCCAAATTGACAGTTTATTCCTTTTTTACAGTAATTAGGGCTTTCAATTAAAAAATCAGATTGCTTATCATAATAGCTTCCAAGCTTGACACAGCTTTAAAGCCTAGTTGGGTTTCGAAACAGAAAACTTGATAAGCTCAAATTGACTGCCCAAAAAGTATGCAATAATGTTTATCCTCCTAACAGCTGCTGCTGTTGCTGCTGATCACAAAAGTATACGCCGCGTTGGCCAGGCAATTGCCAGCAGATAGCAGAGCATACTCAAAGACTGCAGCCGAAAGTCCAAGCGAACAGAGCAAAGTATCCAACTATTTTGTGCATCAGCCTTACGGTAGACAACGAATTTAAAATTAAAAACAAAAACAACTAAATTTATTTCAATTGCAGGTCCAAATACCTACGCCTTTGGCTATGAGATCAATGATGCGCAGACGAGCAATGTGCAGTTCCGAGATGAGCGACGTTATCTGAATGGCAGCATTGAGGGCAGCTTTGGCTATGTGCGACCGGATGGACGCATACAGATAACACGCTACAGAGCTGATGAAGGAAGCGGCTACTTGGCGCAGAGTCAAAGCTATGCAGCAGGAGATCAACAAGTGCCAACACATTGGCCCACAAAGCTGCCAGAGTTATTTAAAGACAGAAACCATATGCAGCCAGCTGCCAATGTCAGCTGGGATGCCAAAAGTCATTTGAATGTCAGCGTGGATCAAGTTGCCGACCAGGTGACTAAGGAGCTGAAGCAGCAGCATGGCCTGGATTTGAATCACATAAATGTGGCACAGGATGTGCTACAACCGGCTGTGCTGGACATAGTCAATGGCAAAACACCACTTAGACAGCAGCCCAACGGCAGTTTAACCTTTGAAACGCTACAAAATGGTATAATACCCAATGATTTTCCAATTGTGCCATTTGCATTGCCAGTGGAACAACTGCTGCAAAAAACAACCATAGAACCAATGCACAATGAAGTAGCTCTAGGTAAATACAACAAAGCCAAGTCCAACAATGACGAGAAGTCGCCCCAAGTGGCCTCCGTAACGCCTGCAGCTGCTGCTACTTCAACGCTGCCGCCGCCCAGGCCATTGGTCAACAGCAGCAGCAGCTCCAAGGCAACCGATTGGTACCAGCAAATCATTCAAGCAAATCGTCGTGAATTCCTTGAACATTTACCAAATTTGAATCAAGTAAATGTTTGAATAAATAAAAACAAGAAGGAAAGCTTAGCTTTGTCGAAGATTTAATGCCCTTGCAGAGTTGCTAAGATAATCTAAAAAGTTTTTCATGTAAAAAGTCAATATTCGAACGATTTTTTTCAACTTTTATTAAGTTGTATAGACAATAATGAAACATGTACTAAGTAGATTTTGTTCAGATATCTTAAACAAGAAAGAAAAGTGATCTTCAGCGTTTAGCCTTGCAGATAAATTTTTCATATGAAAACATAATTTTTAACCGATTGTTCCTATGACAACTATAAGATATAGTCGCCCGATTTTGATCAAACTTAGTCAACATGAGTAAAACGTATAATTATTGAGTCCAAGTGAGTTTTCTTTGAATATCTGCATAAACAAAAAAGTTCTTCATACAATAGCTCTGAATTCAACCGATTGTTCCTATGACATCTATAAGATATAGTCGCCCGATTTTGATCAAACTTAGTCAACACGTGTCAAACATAATAACATTGAGTGCAAGTGAGTTTTGTTTGAATATGTGTATAAACAAAAAAGTTCTTCATACAATAACATTTCAACAGATTGTTCCTATGACAGCTATATGATATAGTCGTTCGATTTTAATAAAATTTGGTCGGAATGACAAAAACAAAGTCAAACTCAGAATATATGAGTTTGGTTGAGATAACTTGAGTACCACAAAAGTTTTTCATACAAAAACTCATTTTTCAAACGATCGTTCCCATGGCAGCTATAGGATATAGTGGTTCGATCTAGCTGATTTTGACATATATACTACCTGTATCAAAAAGAAGGATTTGTGCCAAGTTTCAGCAAGAGAGTTTTGAAACATAGAAACAGACGGACATGGCTAGTTCGACTCGACTGATCAAGAATATATACACTTTGTGTGGTTAGAGACGTTGATTTCCTTACTTACAAGCTATATATTGTATCAACTTTCCATTTGAGGCTTAGCTATGTCTCTTTCAGTACGTTTCACAAAACAAACATACCCTCTGCAAGGGTATAAAAGACCCAGTTATAAAAGTATAGCATAAAATTATACTCGTAGAGAATTAAAGTGGCTGCAACACCGTAGCTAGTAGTTTTCTGAACCAACAGCATGCCGACACGCCCCTTAAAAAACCAAAAACAAACTAATAAGTATTAGGTAAGCAGCCGGCAACATCTTTCACTTTTCATTGGTACGAGTAAAAGCACGAGTCATGAGTAATTTGACATGAATTTGCATAAGTAGTTCAGACAAGAATTCGAATAAAAGTAAAAAAAAATATTAAAAAACGAACAATTACATGGCTGCATTTTTGCACTCGCCTAAAACAATGGCATATTTTGAATATCTTCCGGGTTTTCTGCACAGGCGCCAATTGGAGCAGTCAACTCATATCGCTAATCTTGTGCTTATCCAACGATAGCCGCCTTTGAAGTCGAAGCAATAACAATTTTATGGGTTAAACGTTTGTACAATGTAAGGCGACAAACTGGTTTGGATATATCAATATGCAAGTAAGTATTCCAAAAAAAAAAAAGAAAACTGTATCAAGCCATCAGGAAGCCATATGCAGCAGTCTTTATCATCTTTATTTTTATTACAATATGCGTTTGCCAAAATGCCAAATGTAAAACGGAAGGAAATTGTATTGCATTTTTGATTTTCTCACTTCGTTTTTGCATTGCCTCATGCATATTGTAGCTTGATTTATTATACCATTCCAGCTATACGAGTAATTTGTATCACGCACAGCAAACTGGACTCTGTCCGTTATCTTTTGGATTGTTTTCGAAAGAAAAAAACTCGAAATACAATTTTATTCGATATTTATTCATTTGAAATTGCTCATGTTTGGGTTTTTTTTCTTTCTTTTTTAACTGCATTGTTAGTTTGTTGTCTATCGTGCATTCACTTTTATTGTTCATTTTCAAATAGAGAAATTATATATATATATAAATATTGGAATATATGATTGATTGGCATGATTTATTGTGACGGGTTACAATAGTGCAACACAAGTGTTTAGCAATAATATTAATAGCTTATTTTAATAATTGAATTATAATACAGCTCTCAATTCCAGCAGAAATGTTATTTATAGAGATAGAACTATCTTAACTTTGACAAAACTGTATCAAATTCCAAGCAACATATCTTTTTGGTCATGATTTGTCATGTAGATTGCTTAGACATGCGAATTTTGATTGATTTAGAAAAATCATTTTTTGTCGTACTTTTTTTTGAAAAAAGTCCTTTTAAATTTTCGAAAAAAAAAATTTTTCAAAAATATTTATCTTGAATTGTTACTTTTAATCGATTGTGGACATTCAAGTGAGTATACAAAGCTATTTCAAAGCTCCTTCTCAATCATGACAAACAAGTTAGAACGCGCACAACGGATATTCCCGACTGTAATATACTCTTTTTTCAGCTGCTGGCCTCCTCAAGAGTGTACGTGGCATGATCTTAACACTTTTTCTGCTTATGGAATACTGTATGAACATTTATACCAAGTTTAGTTGCTCTACGTTTATACTGTCCATTCGGACATTTCACAAAACAAATATACTCTTTTTTTCAATTTTTCGAAAAAAAAGAGTTTCGAAAGTTTAAAAGTTTAACATTAAAAGGATCGTAACTACATAGTAAATGATCTCGCTAGGTTTCCCACTGTCTTAACCTTGTCAAAACTTTACCAATTTTCCTTCAAAATGTCTCTTGGATCATGATTTGTCAAACATATCGAATAATATTGTTTTCAGATATTTTTGATTCCAATTCTACAGCAGCTGTAAAAGCCAACAGACAGCTTTCTGTAATGTGCATTATTTAAAATTACTTTTTAATTTTCTCTCTCTGCTACTAAATGTTCACTTTTGATCTTTATAAATATGTAACACATAAGCTATTTAGTTATAGATTGTTTTACAACATTTCTCACTCTCTCTCTCTTTCTTTTCTTTCACTCTCTTTCTATTGTGCGGCAATTAAACTAGCCACGTTCATAACTCTTTTGATTATGGCCACAAGGGGCGTGTGCGCTCAATTTGATACGAGGGAATGAGTGGGGCATGGGGCAGGCGGCATGGGGCAGACGGCAGGCGGCATGGTGCATCGAGTGCTGCGACTTGCATTGTTGCCAACTTTCATATATGCATTCAAGTGTTTTATTGTATGTTAATTAAATTGTTGCTACGTTCGTGTGCCTTTTTTGTTGTTGTAGTTGTTGCTACTGCTGCATTATTTGGCATACATATTTGGTCATTAACTAATTGCTGGCAGTCCGCTGAGGTAATCACTTCTTTTTTTTTCCATTTGATACCAGTCGAGTATATTGCAAAAGCCAGGCCCAGTGCTTAGGCAGCGACTGTGAAAGTGTTTTTTCTTTGGCAGCATACGTAACGTAAGGCGTTTAACGTTCGCATTACGTATACGCACTGTTAACATGCTGCGTAGCTGAGCTGCACTTCAACTTAACATTGAACGGGTTTTGTCCCTGCACGTGGCAACATGACCATTATAAATCGCTTTATCGCTTTGCTGGCCAAACAAATTTATTTGGCAACAGCAAATGCTGACAACTTGATTAGAGGAGTATTCGAAAAAAAGCCAGTTCGACAACAGCACCGGTTGCATAAATTGAACAATTTTATTATCTTGATATGGCCAGGACGGGCTACTGTCTAACGTCTAATGTCCAATATGTCTGAAACCAGGCCCGACAAAACTGGTCAATTTCATAACATCCGGTTTGAAGCGCTGGCGTTTGTCAGCAGCAGGAAAAACAAAAAAAAAAAAACCTATCTGCAACAGCTGCCTGCCAAAAATGACAGCAATTAGCCAAACTGCCAGCTTGGCAAAATAAGGTAAAAGTATTTAACCTACTTCGATTCGAAACGTCCCAAAAAAAACTTTTAAGCGCGTTTCGTTGTAGGAAATCAATGCCTGCCCATAGCTTACCATACAGCCTGCCACAGCGCCTAATTAATGAGCCACACGGAGGAGCACGCAGCTGGGAGTCGCTTTTTTAATCCAAGGAAGTCGCCATAGAAAACTGGTCGAGTTGCCATATGCCAGTTACCTGTTGTTGGCAGTTCAACAGTTCCCAGTTAACCCGAAAGTGAAATGTGTGAATATTCACTCGATACGAATTAAAATATTTGGCCATTTCGCATCGTAAATATTTTGATTAGGCGGCACACATAATTAGACCACAACTTGACAGCCTGACTTCATTTCAATTGAATATTGTCTTTGATGTGGCGAAAGATCTTTTTGTTTTTTGTTTTTTTGCAAAACTGTAACTAGTCTCGTCTACGTATTTAAAGGCAAGTCTCAAGTTTTTCCGTATATTGCAACATCAGACTTAGCTGCCATATGATATGATTATGTGATTTAGCAATTTGCATTTAATTAATTTCTGCAGCTATTTATTATGTCAACGTTGGACACGACACAACAACAACAACAACAACAACAGCGATGACAGCTCTTGTGAGATCAGCTCAGACAAGTGAATTCGAAATACCAATGCATGTGTCTCTTACCGCATTGAGTTTGAACTGAACATTAGGCTTTGTTTGGCTTGGCTTGTGGATTATGAAGTTGCTTTTTAGCCAGATTATAGAGCTATTGTGCTTAGTTTTTGTAACCAAACAAAAAAACTGAGCAACATTTGTTGAAAATTGTTAGAGTAGAGTTATCTACGCTGAGTCTTTCTTTGAAAAACTGAAAATATCAGATATGAAGAATGGTTTTTGTTTAAAATATATGTCAGTGAGTCTTTTATGATCCCTAACTACATACATCATCATAAATCCTGCATGGATTATCATATTCAATAACACTATGGATTATCGGTACATAGCTTGATCTGATCGGACACTCATAGCAAATCTTTCATATCTTTCTTTCTATAATGCTAGTCGCCGTTTGCTCACTTCGAGCTGCTTCGTCACTAGCGTGGACTGCCGGCCACTGTGATATAGTCAAAAATGCCTCTTTCTAACTGTCACATACAGAAAGAGAAAGTAACAAAGAATTGAAAAGATAATGAACAAAATCTTCTCAGAACAAAGCTACAAAAAGTTCAAAACCTAAATTGATTGCATTAAAAGCAAGCCAATATAATAAAAGTTAAAATCAAAGTTTTTTTATAGATTGACACTTATAATTCTCAAACAGTTTAAGCATACACAAAGTGTAGTGCTCGATTAAATGTCTGTTTGGGGCAATATATTCTTATTTATTTATATTGTTTTTTACTTATTTTTGGGGTATACAGAGTGGAAGACAGCACGCCCTAGCTATCATCCACTTATAAATGCCATCAAACTTTGAATATACTAGTTGGAGTAAGTTTATTTTCGACTTCTTCTGGGGATCAAAACTTCTTATTTATTATATCCTATTTCATTTCTAATTTTATTGAATTTTTGTAATCAATGCTTGAAAATCATCATCATTATTATTATTTTCATTAGCGGCTTCAAATGCATCACAATTTTGAATTTCAGCCTTACTGCTTACCAAAAGTTCACTTTTGTTGCATAGTGTAAATATTATAATAATCAAATATTGACAAAAATTTGTTTTGACTTTATTGACGGCCAAACAAGCACTAAACACACCTACACCTTCCTCTCGCTCTCTTCTTTCTGTCAATCCAAATCGTAACACTAATACGCAGCGTTACCCGTGACGCGTTGTCAACATGTTTTGCAAAAATGTTGCTACGCACTTAACGCCAGCAACATTGTTGATTTGTTAATGTTGCTGTCAATTGATAGGTTTTGTTTAAGTTCAACGTGCTGCATCTTAAAGTTGTTTAGTTGTTTAAAGTTGTACAACGGTAACAGAAGACTCATTACAAATGCGTAGCAGATGAAAAAACATAACAAAAAAAGAAAGAAAAAATAACAATTATTAAAGTGCTTTGCCTTCAAATAAATGAATATAAATTGCAGCTAATAAAATTATGCCATGACTCGAAGGCTTTCGCTTAAGAGCTCGAAATGTAATTTTCAATTACGTGCAACGGCAGCCGCAACAACAACAACAACAACAATGCCTGCTGCTGTTGCGCAAGCGTGCCGCATAAAAGGATAAACATTACAGCAACAACAACAACTGCAGCAGCAGTAGCAGTAGCAACGATTCCCACGACAACTTTGGAAAGATGCACGCGTCTTGTGGCGGGCTCGTTAGGAGACCAGCGTCCAAATAAATATGAAACAATGAGACAAAAGTTGTTGTAGCTGCTGCTGCTGTTGTTGTTGTTGTTGTTGTTGTCCCTGTTACTAAGGCAGTCAAATGCCAGACAATCAGGCAGCTTACGAGCAGTACTTGCAACTTGCAACTTGCAATATTGCTGCGTTGTTGCACATGCACAGCAGCCGCACTTAATGCATGTACTAAATGTCCAACAGTAAATATGAGTTACTAGGTAATTGCCGAGCACAGCAAAAACAACAACAACCAACAACAGCTGTGCTACATGCCACAATTCACCAAAAATTGTGAGCCGCTTTTTGACTTTCCACTTTTCGTGAGCTTTTGGCGAGTGGAAATTGATTGAGTGGCTGTAAAGTAAAAATACAGCAAAAAAAACAACTAAATTAAACTAAATGTTGTTTAAAACAAAAAATCGAACTAAAAATTAACACCTGCTGTGGCAGACAGCAGCAGCAGGCGGCAGCAACAGACAGCAGCAACGTACAACAGACAACAGACAACAGACAACAAGAGCAACAAACGACGCTTCAATGAACAGACAAAATGAAAAATATTTGAGCAGCGATTGCAACGATGACGACAACTTTTGCATATAGACAGCAAACCAAACAACTTATGCCAAAAATCAGCCAAAAATTGTTGTTATTGTTATGTTTCGTAGTTCAAGTATTTTCGAGCATATTCACTTTTGGTTCAAAGAGACTGCAAAGCTAACAAAATAAAAGTTGAGACTAGCTTTAGAAGTTCGACTTGTATGCAAAAGAGGTTTTCATTTAGTTTAAGCAGACAATATTTAGTAATTCTAGCTAATTTTAAGATCTAAAGAAATTACTTTATATTTGATAATATATTCGAATATACACTTTTGGTTCAAGCAAGTTCTAAGGATAGCAAAATAATTCGGATTGCTTTTCAGAAAAGCTTTTTCCAGATGGTTTCATTATAATCCAATTCTGCAGATCGAAAATAAGTTATGCTAGCTAATTTTGAACTCTAAATAAATTACCAAAATATATATTTATTATTTGGAGTATAGCTAAATTATTCGTATAACTTTTATGCAAAAGCAAATTTCACTTAGTTTATTTTAAACTGGATTCTGCAAATATTTCTAGCTAATTTTAAACTAAAATATATATTTTAATATATTTGAAAACATACTAACTTAATATTGTCAGTTCAACTCCTTTTCATATCGTTTTTGAAATAGAAACAATTATAGAAAAAGTATGTGCTTTTAAAAAGAGAATTTCAAAGAATTTCAAAACTTTTCAAAATTATGTATTATTTTGTATACATAGTTTGCAAATTTTAAATAATATACATAAATAATATATAGTGTATATAGCCAGTTATTGTTTGCTTTTCTTTTGCATCTTTATTGAAGTGCTGCATTTGGCACGTAAGGAAAATAAAAATGCACATTGAGACCGAACACTGGAAAATTGTATCAACATTGCGTTCAATTTGCGTCGCTTCGCCAAATTGCAACACATTTGAAAAAGAGACGTTGGCTTTTTGGTATGCTACTTCAACTATCAGCTATAGCTCCAACTAAATATTCCCAACTTCAACTTCAAGTCGAAGTCGAAGTCGAGTTTTTTTTTTGGCATGTTTGACTTGCGTTATATTTTCCACCTGCTGCAACGCCAACGCTGCACACACACATAACAACAGACACACACACACACACACACACACATACACACTAACACATACATACAATAACTTATGGCGAGTCGCCTTATAGACCATAATTAAGCATTTATTTGATTTGCCATATTTTTTGTGGTACGTGCAAATACTTTTCAAATTCGGGATTTGCGGCTTGGTAATCATCATGAAAAATGTATTTTCTTTTCTTTTCTTTTTTTGTGCAGCTTTTTTTTTCTACGCTTGTTTTGGCTTGTCATGCTTTGAGACGTTGTCAAATGTTGTCGACTTTAAATATAGCAATTAAATATGTATGCTGCATTTAAACGTACATCAACCTGACAAACTAAAAAGAGTTGGGGTTAAGTTAATACGATCTAGAGAATTGAAATTGTGAAAAGCAGCAGATGATGACTATTATGTTGAAAGGACATTATCAAAATTGCATAGGGCGTGAACTATAACATCAAATTGGGAAAGAAAACTCATTTCTCTTTAAAGTTTGTTTAAAGTTTACAAAAATATAGTTAGAAGTAGCTTTCTACATGCCATATCAAGTTGACTGGGCAATCTCATTTCAATCTCTTTCAATCTCAAAGTGCTTTCAAGGCTATATCTAATGCAGCTCATTACAAAGCATTAACTCAATTGCCAAATCAGTTATAACTAGACCTTCATTTGCAGCAAATAGTCCAAACACACAAAATGATATCGTGTGTAATTTTAAAGCATTTACAATTCGAAAGACATATATGCACAACTTCTAGAGGTAGACCACAATCCAATTTAAGCAGAATGCAACGCTCTGTTACCTAATTAGCCAAGAGTGTGTAGCACTTTGGAGTAAAACTCCTTCGGGGCGCTTTGTAAAGTCGTTCAATTGAAAATTGACGCAAAATAATTGGTCAATTTCTCAATGGTTGATGTTGTTATAGTTGTTGTGCTTGTACTTTTGTACTTAACTTTGAATTGAAGTACAATCTAAACGACGCGACGTGAAGCTAATGAAAATTCATGCAACATAGCAACAACAAAAAAAAACTAAAAAAGGCCTCCAGCAGCAGCTAAAGAAACACTTAAATATTACAAAAGTTGGTTTTTATAGTGCGCCTCAGTCTTTTATTGTTGCAGCCAAAAAAAAAAAAAAAAAACAAAATGTTCAATTTACAATTTACGTTTAGCGCATTAAAAATAAAACGATAGAAGATCAAAAAGTTTGGCCCAATGCAAATCAAAATCATGGCAAACTTTAAACCAACAAAATTGGGTCAAACTGCGTTTAATGATGGTTCGCAACAACTCAAGAAAGGAAAAGTGTAACCTAATACATATATAATGCCATAAAAGTATTAACAAACTATTTTTTGAACGTGCAGCAGACGCTGTCAAAATCCAAATAAACCGTATGCGTCACCAATTCACCTACACAAAAAACAAAAGTCCTAACAACAAATACTAGCCATACCATATCAACTACAGTTACTGACTGAACTGAACTGAACTGAACTGTTTTACATTGCATATTTCAGATCTTAACTGCTGCCGCCGCCGCCGCCGCTTACTGTCGACCGCGACGCCAACAGCGCGCAGCGACGCTGGCTTCGTCTCGAACTGACTTTCTTCCTAACTATATAAAAGCCACGCTGCCTCGTTGCAACCACATTATTCAGTTGTGGAATCCCGTTGCGTGCAGCTCGTGGAACGTCGTACCAACCAAAAAATAATACAAAATCAAGTTATAATCAAAGCATTTGGTGATCTCCTTAAAAATCATCCCAAATACACACATTAAAATGGCCTTTAAGGTGAGCAAATAGCCCAAGGATGCAGTTATCAAAAGGATATCATAAAAGTGTAAACAATAAACTATAAACTATAGTGCTCAAGGATAATCATAAAATAGTTAAAGTGTTCAAGTGTTCAAAAAAGCAAGAAAAACAAGGCTCAAAGGATTAAACAGCGTATTTTATATAAACTATAAATATATTAAAGGATTAAACAGTTTATTTTATATAATTTATAAGTCACCAAAGTGCTGTGTAAATGTTGACAAGCTAACTAGAAAACATTGCAGTTTTAGAATGCAGTCATATCTAACTTAAAACATAACTCAAAACTTTTTTTTGGTCTAAAAAGATTATAAGATTTGCATTCAAAATTATATAAAAAATATTTCCTATTATTCTGGCTACAAATCTTAAAAGTAACTGCTTTAAACTGAAGTTTCAAATTGAGAAAACAAGAAAAGGAGTAGGAGAGTAGATAGAGAAGGAAATTATAGAATAGAGCCTATCACTATTATCCTTTTTTAAGAGTTTCTTTAACTTACAACCTAATAAACTCTTAAATTGAAAAGAAGTTTCCATATGAAAACTAGGAAGGCTCTTTTCAGACAGAAAAAGTTGAGATTTAATAGGAAATTTCAAAGTTTTTTATAGACAGAAAGGAAATTCAATTTAATGAATTTATTCCTTAAATCATACAAAACTAAGAACAAGTTAGTATTCCAACATGAAACTAGGAATGTTTTTCAAACAGGCAAAGATAAAATTCAATATAATGGATTTTCTCTTTAAAATATAAAAAAATACTCGAAGCAATTTAAAACTATTTTACAAAACTAAGAATACACAAATATATGCTCATTATGCAAGCGTAAAACAATGTCAATGGACTTATGAACACGCTCTTCACATCTTATATATAACAAACAGCATTATTATTTTAGCTCGTAATACAAAAATTGCATTTCGAGCAGCCACAACTAACCACAAATCAAAGTAAATGTTTTAATTTGGCCAACGAGGCATTAAAAAAACACAAGTAGCCAAAAGCAAAAACGACTAAAACAATCGCAAACTATCACTTCATTAAAAATGCAATAAATAGGCAAAAAAATGGCAACAAAAACAAAAGAAAAAACCAAAGAGTTTAGAGCAGGTTTTTCAAACACTTGTTGAACTAACGCTAATTGAAAGACCCCAAGCAGACATACATATGTTAACAAAAACAATTAGCTAAATTATATGGCTCAATTATGCAATTGCAGTATCTGATTTTTGCATCAGCATTATGCCTGAGCTTGGCTTATCCGTTGGATCATCATCAGTATTACGAGAGCCACGGCGGATATGAGCATTTGGCCCACCATGAGCAGGAGCCCATACACGACTATGGACACGAGCAGCAGCATCAGATTGAGCGCATTTCTTTGGGCGAGGAGCATGGTCATGAGAGTCCCCATTACGAGGTGGAGCAGCATCATGTAGAAGACGAGCACGTCGATTACTATGTGAGTCAAGTAATATATAATAAACTAATTATTGTTAATTACAAATGCATTTGTTTTAGGCACCGCCCAAGTATGCCTTCAAGTATGGCGTTAATGATTACCACACTGGCGATGTGAAGTCACAGCATGAGACACGTGATGGCGATACCGTTAAGGGCCAGTACTCGCTGGTGGAGCCTGATGGTTCCATACGCACCGTTGACTACACCGCCGATAAGCACAATGGCTTTAATGCTGTTGTTCATAAGACAGCGCCAGTGCATCATCATGAGGAGATACATGATCATCATGAGCAGCATCATTACTAAGCAGTTGTTTACCATAATGAAAAACAATAACAAAAACAAGAGACCATAACTATGTTTAACTGTGCACTAGAATTAGCCAAATTTTGCTAAAGCAGCTTCATTTTTCAACACATTTGACAAGAAACAAACAAACAAAAAAAAAAAAAGGAACAATGATCGATCCATGTTATGTAATCAGCTTCATATCTCGTAATTAGGACAACTGACAACATCCATACACTCAACTGTCGGGAGTGTATGCATTATACTTCATAATACTCATATATCGTTTTTATATCGTATTTTATTTCTGTGATAGCAAATAATTTCATCTTAAACTAAAAACAAACACTGTCATAATCATTTAACTTTCAACTGTTTCTTAGTCACTATACTGCTACGATTCATCATCAACGACTATCCTCTCTTAACTCTAGTTCATTCACTCAGACGAATTTATACATCTACGAACTATATAAAAACTATACCATATAACATCATATAATATGTCATACAAATTTGTTACAGAGAACAAACAAATGAATTGTAAATTGTGTAATAAACAAATGTGAATTATGTACTTTTTATAAAATCAAAAAAACGGCTTAGTTTATTTAATTCCTCTATCTCTTAGCTGGCACCCGAGTCCAAGCATTGAACTTGCACTTATAGCCATATTTTATGGCTTTATGTCTAAATCTGTGACATGTCCAACTGGTTTACGCAGCGTCTAACCAATAAAAACTGATTACAAGATACATTTTCCGCCTCTGAACGGGTTGTGTGTTTATTTTGATTAAAATTACATAAGATGCGAAAAGCGAAATGCGAATTGCTTCCTAAATGGTTAAAAACAAAAACAAATTGTTGACAGCATTAGTAATAAATAATTAGATAAGCAATTTGGGATAGTTTCAAAGAAGCTGTTTTGCAGGCAGGTTTGAGCCAGAGTTCAAAATACTCTAGTATAAAATGTGTAAACATGTTTCATTCCCGCCCCGATATATTTATCTGGATTTTAAAATTGTGAGCGTGTTTTATGTAACGCACTTTCCTGGCAAAACGTGCCAGGCCAGCAGAAGAAAATGTGAAATTGAACAACAAATTTCAAAAAGTGCGGGCTTTTTAACCGTAAAATGTTAATGCGCTGTTAAAAAAAAGTTAAGCTGCTGTTAATTTTTATAGATCTGGAAATAACATTCTTGACGACCCGTGTGTCCACACAATGTAAATCAGTAAACATAGATCTGCAAATTCCACTGGCAACGACCAGTGAGTCCACACAAATTAAATCAATAAAGATGGAGCTGCAAGTTTCATTGACAACGACCAGTGTGCCCACACAAGCTAATCAATAAACAGATTGATAACAAAAGAGGGCAGAGTACAAAAAAAGACAAATGTGAAAAGGCCGAAGGTAAACAAAATGTTAGAAAAAAATAAATATGTGCCGCGTGTAAATCAGGTGAATATATAACATAATACAGAATGAGACGTTAATGTCAACTCCAAAACAAAGGTAGATGCCATTGTGCTCAACAAGGACATCACACGCATGATACGCGATAATCTGCTGGATAACTTGCAGGCCATATCAGTATGTAACGCATGTTTGATAACTGCACGACCTTAATAACTAATCTGTAACTTCAGCCCGTGCTGTTTCTTAAAATACAACCAGAATTGGACTTACTCATACAATCAGCCATTTGGTTTGGCTCCGTTGGCAAACGTTGCTCCAGTTTTGGCCAACAGCTGCTCGTGTTGGCCTACGATGCAGAGAAGCTAACAGTATCTAGATTGGCATTACACTTTGCGCTAACTGTGTTGCCGGGCTATGTGAAAAGCTGGGAGGAACGACGTTTGTCCCGCCGCGTAGAGTGGTTCAGCCAGGCCATAACGTGGGTGGAGAACAGCGCTTTGGTTTTGAATGTGCTCAACTACTTTCGATTTTTGAAAACGGGACGAAAGCCAACGCTCATCGATTTTCTGTTGGGTTTGGACTATATTAGTTTGCGCAATAATCAAAGACGAGATATTGGTTACAAGTACCTGACTCGTGAGCTGCTATGGGGCGGTTTTATGGTAAGTTAACAGGTTCCAAGGTGACAGGATCAACTTGAATGCATTTTTTACAAACAGGAAATTCTGGGTTTGCTGCTGCCAATTATCAACTTTCGCAAGATACAGCGGTTGCTGAAGGCAGGCTTCTTTGGTGAAGCGGGCCAAAGTAGCCGTCGACGTGAAAGTGTCAGCCAGGAGCTCGTTGCCGCCAAAATGACGACAAATACCACTTGCAGCTACTGCGGTGAGCGTCCTACACTGCCGCATCATATGGGCTGTGGTCATATTTATTGTTATTACTGTTTAAGTGCAAATTTGCTGACAGACGCAAACTTTGGTTGTACCAAGTGTGGCGCAAGTTGTCCGGAGAAAGGTATACAAGGTGTTTGATATTGTGTGGCTGAGATTTTTTACACTAGATTTAAAATATGGTTAACTGCATTAAATTTTTACACAAACTGAATATTGGATATTTAAGTGTTGTCCCATTGGCGCGTTGGCAATATTAATGGCATAAGTTTGGTTTATTTTGCACTAACATAATTTGGTCACATTGTTAATTATTGTGAGCGCGGTGCGTGGACTTGCTGTCGTATTGAGAGACATTTAGATTATTTGTATGTGTTTTTTAGTGCTAAAAAGATTATAATTGCAAGATTTAAGGACTAAGGATTGTCTGCCGCTTGATTGTAACAAGAAATCATTCCGAAATAAACACAAAAGGTAAGCACAAAGCCTTGCAAAAAAAAGCGCGCCAAAAATGTTGTACAGCTGCTTAGCACAGCTGTTGCGTTCTAAGCCAGTATTGCCACCCACAGGCAAGAAAATTATTAAAATTAACAAAAAACAATTGTTGGCTTGTTTAATATAAATAAATGAGTGAATTAAATATTATTAAGAATATTAAGAGCATAATTAAGATACGTTAAGCCGGGCTTAAAAGAACTAAACAAAATTGACAAACAGCTGGCTGGCCGATCTGGCAACCTTAACTTTGTTATTACATTACATTTGTATTTCTGCTGCGCATTTGCTTTTTTTTTGCCTTTGTTCAGAGTTGTGTATTAGAAATCGACAAAATAGACTTTAGAAAATACGCTAAATTGCATGATTAAATGCAAAACGCCCCAAAATAACACGTTTACGCAATCAAACAAATAGACGTGCAAAATTAAGCGAGAATAAATAAAGCAGAAGCAGCAAGCGCAGCAACTGCAGAGCAACAACACAAAACGGAGACGAGAAGAAGAAACAAGGGACTTGAACAAAATAACAGACACAAAACAATAACAAAAACAACACGAAATTGCGCATATTTTCGTGGGTCGCAGCTGATTTCACATATCAAGGTCAGTAAGGTGGCAAAAATAAAAGAAAATACAAAACAAATCAACAAAAAAAACGTTGACTTAATTTCTTTTGCTTGTTTTGTATTATGAACAGAAGAATGCTCGACCTGGAAATTGTGCCTGAAATATCGCTGGGCTGCGATGCTTGGGAGTTTGTCCTGGGCATGCATTTCTCCCAGGCCATTGCCATAATACAAAGCCAGGTGGGCATCATAAAGGGCGTACAGGTGTTGTACTCGGATACCAATCCGCTGGGCGTGGACATTATTATAAATCTGCCACAGGATGGACTGCGCTTGATCTTTGATCCCATTGTGCAGCGCCTGAAAACCATTGAAGTGTTCAACATGAAGCTGGTCAAGCTGAAATACTGCGGCGTCTACTTCAATTCACCCGAAGTGTTGCCCAGCATTGAACAGATCGAGCATTCATTTGGCGCCACCCATCCGGGTGTCTATGATGCAGCCAAGCAGCTCTTTGCCCTGCACTTTCGTGGCTTGAGCTTCTATTTCCCTGTGGACAGCAAGCTACATTCGGGCTATGCACATGGTCTGGGTTCGCTGGTGTTTCTTAATGGCGCCTCACCTGTCGTATCTAAAATGTCACTGTATGCAGGCAGCAATGTTGCCGAGAATCGTGCACCTTCACTGCCGCTAGCCTGCTATCATCGACAAATGTATCTGGAGTCGGCAACCGTGCTGCGCAACACTTGTGGTCACACCAAGGGTTTGAAACTTAAGCTCTTTACGGAGGGCTCGGGACGTGCCTTGGAGCCACGCCGTCAGTGCTTTACGCGTGAACTGCTCTTTGGTGATAGCTGCGAGGATGTTGCTACCAATTTGGGCGCACCCAATCGCATCTTCTTCAAAAGCGAGGACAAAATGAAGATACACAGCTCGAGCGTCAATCGTCAGGTGCAGAGTAAACGCAGCGATATATTCTTTAATTATTTTACGCTCGGACTCGATGTTCTGTTCGATGCGCGCACACAGACCTGCAAGAAGTTCATATTGCATACCAATTATCCGGGACACTTTAATTTCAACATGTATCATCGCTGCGAGTTTCAGTTTCAGCTGGAAATCGATCATCAGTCTGGCGAAAGTGAGAACAAACATGATCATCATGTCAATATAACTGCCTACACCAAATGGGATGAGATTAGCGGCTCGCTGTCCACCTCTGAGCGTCCTGTGGTGCTGCATCGTGCCAGCTCAACGAATACAGCGAATCCCTTTGGCTCGACCTTTTGCTATGGCTATCAGGATTTAATATTTGAAGTGATGCCCAACAATCATATTGCCTCTGTGACGCTTTATAACACGGCGCCGCCGCGACAGCCAACGCACTCCTGGCAGCAGCACAAAATGCAGGACATTCGCCTGACTGTTGCCTAGGATTAGGAATAGTGTGTCTGTGTATGTGTGTGTGTTGTATGTGTGTGTGTGTGGGCTCTGTGACGCTTGATGTTTTTCTAACTTTAAGCAACAACAAAAAAACAATGATCTAACCTAGACATTAACAATTAGTAGTTACATTACGGCGTATATATAGTTATATATATATATATATCTATATATATATATATAGAATTTCTATATAGCTTATAAGCAAATTTATATCACACTCACACTGACCATATTCTTTTTCGCGGTACTATATCTTATATTCCATTATTGTGTTAATTCAACAAACCCGACTTGACTCAATTTTTCATTTCTGACAATTAATTAGCCAGGTAATTTAAAAAAAAAAAAAAAAAACACAAAACTGCATGTCGTTAAAATATCTTAATATTTTAAGCTCAAAACGTGTATTTCTCTTTTAAAAAGAAACTAAAAAAAAAAAACAAAAATCAACAAAAAAATATATATAAATATAGCAATAAGGTTTCGAAAAAAACTTTTCTTGTGGTTTTTATTATCTTTGATATATAATAGCTCTAAATTAAGAAAACTATGAATGACACCATTAACTTTCTAAGATACATTAGTAAGCAGGCGTGTTCCCATTGCTGAAAACACATAATTCGAATGTGTTTTGAAAAGTTAATGGCACAATTCTGATGAGAAGTTTATTCAATCCTTGATCAAATGAAAGTGAATTCAATCAGCAAAATCTTACAAAAAGTAAACATTTAAGAGAAAAAAATGTTGGCTCTATCTTAAAGAGAGTGCAATCCGGAACAGGATAACTTTATAACAAAACATAAGATGTAAAGATCCAGAAACCTAACCACACATTTCTTAAAACTTATAGATTAGCTGATAATGCCGGAACAAAGCACAGAGCAGGAAACTCAGCCACAGCCCGCGACTGAACAGTCGAAGGTGCCCGTCTATGATGCAAGCATCCTTCCGGATATGCTGCCGCTCTATTACAGACGACTCTTTCCACACGAACCATTCTATCGCTGGCTGAACTATGGTCATTGTAAGTATAAAAGTAAAAATAAATGAAAGACGTACTCATTTTTTTCTATTTTACAGCGGAAGATAATATATTTGTGAATCGCGAGATTTCATTTACGCTACACGATGACATATACATACGCTACCTGTGCTTTGAGACGCAAGCCGAGCTGGAGAAGGAGATCTGCTTGCGTAATCCGTATAAAATTGATATTGGCGCCGTGTTAAACAGCAGACCCAAGAACTTTCGTTCCATAGCCGGCGGTTTGAGTCCCGTGCAGCGTGAATTGGTATTTGATATTGATGCCACGGACTATGATGACATACGTACTTGTTGCTCCGGTGCGGAAATGTGCCTCAAGTGCTGGAAATTTATGGTGCTGGCAGCACGCGTGCTTGATACGGCGCTGCGCGAGGATTTTGATTTCGAGCACATGTTGTGGATATTCTCCGGACGTCGTGGCATACATTGCTGGGTGTGTGATCACACGGCTAGACATTTAGATGGACGCGCACGTGCAGCCATTACGGAGTACCTGAACATACTCACCTATACCAATAATGCGGCACGTGTGCAAATGGGCGATCGACCGCATCACAGTCTGCGGCGTTCGCTTAAGATCTTAGAGCCCATGTTTGAGGAGATTGTGCTGGAGGATCAGAATCTTTTTGGCACGCCCAAGGGCGTAAACAAGCTGCTGCAAATGATAAGCGATGAAGGCGCACGCAATGATATGGAAGCCTATCTGCAAAAGACACACGAGGATGGCGCACATTCCAAACTCGTTTGGGATAGCTTTGTGCGCTATGCCAATTCCATGCGCACCAGCGCCGCCAACATCTGGAGTCGCAAGCTCAAGCACATTGTGGACGAGGTGCAGCTATGCCTGCTGTATCCACGACTGGACGTCAATGTCACCAAGGGCTTCAATCATTTGCTCAAGGCGCCCTTTTGCATACATCCGGCCACGGGCAAGGTCTGCATGCCCTTTAGTGCCAGCGCAGTGGGCAAATTTGATCCGACAACGGTACCAACTATATCACAGCTGCTCCAGGAGATTAATGCGTATGATGACAAGACCAAAAGTTATATGGACGCGCCCGAGGACAAGAGTCGCATCAAGGATTACAAAAAGACCAGCATGTTCAAGGGCGTTGTGGTCTTTGAAGAGTTTCTGCGCAAGCTGGAGCGTAATTTTAAGAAAGAATCTATGGATTTTTAAGCCGAGTTTTTAATATTCTTTCTTTAAAATACATTATATTTTTAGAAATCAGTAAAAACTTTTATTAAGTTATGTAAAACTTGGAATGAGTCATCTTTGAACCCATAAATCAATTGGTTTCGTTTTGACACACATGCAGAGAGTATTATAATCTCGTCACGAAGCGATTCATGCATTGAATGAGACGTCTCTGACCCTATAAAGTATATACATATATTCTTGATCAGCATCAACAGCCGAGTCGATTTAAGTCATGTCGATCGATCCATCTATAAATTGTTCTATGCGAGCTGTGTTTCCCTTAAAGCTATATCGATGAAACTTGGCACAGATGCTTTTTTTTCCTCAAGCAGTACATATGTCAGAATCGACCGGATCAGACCACTATAACATATAGCTGCCATAGGAACAATCGTTCAAAAATTTCGTTTTTCAAGATAACTCGACCGACCAATCAGTGCTTTCAAATTGCAACTAAATCTGGCGACAATATCTTATAACTGACATAGGAAAAATCAAACTTCAGCACGCCAAGGTTTTGAAATTGAATAAAACTAGTAATATATGTAATTGATTGAAGCATTTGAATTTATTACATACTCGTTTATGATAAGTATTAGGCTACCAACAATAAATAGACTAAATTGAGTTGATTGAGTTCACATACAACGTAGTCGCACCAGCGGCACAATATTACCATCCTTGTCATCCCAATCCACTTCCACCTCCAGCTGATATAGGCCATCGTCGGTGGTAGTCGTCGTCGTCGTTTCCGGAAGCTGTGCCATAATCTCGCTTGATCCGGTACGCAATTTGAAGGAGGCTAAGGTATCTGGGGCATCACCCTCGCCCGACTGTGGCAGCGAGACTTTAATTTTGGCCGGCAGTATGCTGCCCTTGCTGAGCAACAGTTTGGCATTGGATTCATCATTGCCATGCCAAATGTACAAATCATCCTCAACTAGCACACAATCGTCTGACTTGTGCAGCTGTGCTTGGAGTGGGTCCAAAAGATAAACCGCTTGACGTGCACAGCCAATGGCAACCACCTCATCCGTGGAGTGACTATTGTGCAGCTTGGCATCCGGAAAGCGTGCTGCAACTGCGGCTTGTAGCTTGGGTATTTGCATGGTGGCGCCTAGTAGCACAATATCATCAATGCGTTTCAGTTCAGGATGCTCCTGCAGCGCACGTGCTACACATTCGCCCAGTTGTTGGATTAAGCTATTGATTACGGGTTGTATGAGACTCTCAAAGCGTGCACGTGACATTTGCGCATTGAAATCAACGCCATCCATCAAAGAATCAATATACAGCTGAGTGGAGGGCATGGTCGTCAAAGTGTGCTTGCAATTGGCAGCAGCCGTGCGAATTTTGGCCAGCGAACGACGTGACTCGTGCGGATCCAGTTTGTACTTGCGCTTGAACTCCTCGCAAATGAACTGCACGAGAGCCTCCGTAAACTGGCGACCGCCAATTGGATAGGGTCCATAGCTGGCCAGCTCAATAAAGTAGCCATTCTGCACGGCATATAAAGCAAAATCGCTGTAGAGTCCACCACATTTGATGGTTAGCACATGCTGACGACTTGGCTGCGGCTGCTCCAGCTGCTCCTCGCCAATCTTGTAACAAAGCACTGCAGCTGTGGGCTCCGCAATAACTTGAGCCACCTGAAAGCCAGCTGCTGTGGCCGCATCCGCAAGCAGCTTAAATGCAGAAGTCGGATAATAGCCCGGCACGGAGAGCACAGCAATGGGATCCTGATCCGTATCGGTGTAGTATTGTCTGGCCAGTTCCAGTTCGGCGCGCAGCAGTTCTATTGTCACCTGATATGCGCTCAATTCTTTTGTTACAATCTTATCATCCTGATCCTCCCTCTCAGCTGAAATGGTGTGTTCCATGCGGAACAATGAAGCCTCCTTGTCATATTCACATGGCACTTCCCGCAGCGCATTCGCCAATTGTTCTTCGTTGAACTGCTCGGCGGGCTGCAACAATTGGAAGCTGTGTGCCACCGCCTGCTTGGGTCGTGTGGCCATCTTTTGTTTGGCTGTTAAACCACATTCGATTTCCGTATCGCCGTTCCAGAGCAAACAGGCCTGCGAGACGCGGTCACCTTGCTTGTTGGCTATAACTTCAGCCTTGCCATCGGCTCTTACGTAAGCAATGCACAGCGTGCTGTTACCAATTTTAATGCCAAAACGCGGCCACATCTCGCTGTAGTTTGTTTTGTGTTTGACAGGGAACAGAAATTTCAGGAAATAATTACAAATTTATAGCTACAGTATGAAATGGGAAGCACGCGCACGTTTTTTTGGCCAGGCAGCGCGGTAATACTATCGGAACTGTCGATAGTTGGTAAAGTGTTGGAAAGGTTGCGTTTATCAAACAGTGCTGTGTAAATTTTTTTTTAATGGAACGGTGCTGTGTCCAAGGCTGCCACTTAAAAATGTTTAAATTGTACCAAGATTCAAATAATATATACCTATTTCTTGTTATTTTGACGAACTTGTACTAATTGCGCTGCAAATTTTTGTCTTTCAGCAAAAGTTTAAATTGTACCATTTAGTAAGAAATAAATCAAGTGTACCAAAGACTAAATTATGTACCACTTTTGGTACATTTGTACCACATATGACTACGTCAATGGGGTATTGTGGCACGCATAGTTTCATTTTTGTAGAGCAAAGAACATGTAAATAGACAAACATGATAATAATGAAGATCCTCTTATGTACATGACTTAATGATTTAATTAAAGATATTATCCTTCATGCTATTGATCCTGTGCATGTTGTGGATTGTAAGATTATTGCGCTGCCTTTCTGTCAGCTGACAACACTACTAGCAAACTGCACAGCGTTAAACAACACAGCAAAAATATGTAAACAAAAATCTATACCCCACCAGCACATAAAAAGAATACAAATTGACCCCAAATACGACGACGACGGCGTCGACGACAACGACATTAGCGCCACCCTACAAAGTGTAGTTTTTATGTCAAGCAAACAACACACACACAGACACATGCATATACTCATGCAACGCAATTGACGCCCCCCAACATTAGCCCACAGAAACGTTCCCGATTCGTCATCGATTTAAAGCAAAAATCCAAACAATGGAGTGTAGCTGCAATAAAAATTAAAGAAATAATACTAATTGAAATTGAATAAAGTTAGATAATTGATTGCTTAACTGCGCGAAAATGCGCAATTCGTTAACTAAACGAATATAAACAAAAACAACAAGTTCGTGGCTGTTTTGAAAAGACACTGAAAAACTCGGACCTAAGACAACCTTGAGAAAACGCACACATACATACTTGGACACAATGGATGATAATCTGAGCACCAAATCCTCGGAATCTTCGATAACAACCAGTGGCGAATACGAGATTGTAACCGACAGCAATGTGGCAACACCTTTGGAGCAGTTGGCGCCACCCACGCTGCCAACTGCAGCTGCAGTCGCCGAAAAGGTTAACGCATCGCTGAGCGAACTTTCGTTGTCACCTGGTGGAGGTGGAGGCGGAGCTGGCGGCGATCGTTCTCCCACTTTGGACATGGCGCACAATCGCAATCTCAGCGATATTAAACATGAAATGACAGATGCTCTGCGCGATCTGGAGCTGGAGCTGGAGCGTAATGGACTGGCAGCCGTTGGTGAGTCAAGTTAGCACTAAAAACAAAAAAAAAAACCTTTTCAGTTGTTCAACAGACGACGCACAGTGGTTGAATCTGACGTTTTTCGTTGCAAAAATCATAAATTATGATGAAAATAAGTATTGATATGTTTTGGTCAAGCTTAACAGGTGTACTCACTGTTAACGCGCACATCACTGTTAACGGCAACAGCACCCACTTTACCCAAACTGTTAACCAAAATGAATTCCCTAAATTAAAAAAAAAAGTATGATTTTTATAAACTTTAATCAATTCTTTGACAATGCTACTTCATTAACATTTTGATTTTTGCACTGCTAAGGCACTATTCATCCACTGTGCGACGTTGTCTCCAGCTGTATAAACACTTTTGAATTTGGGGCGCTCGCTGTTTTTTTTTTTTTTGTTTTAAGCCCCTGTTAAGCTCCGTGCGCAATCTTATCTAGGCAAGCTGCATACCTAAACGTAGCTATGGCAACAACAATAGCAAACAAATAATATTATCTAAAAAGCAAACAATAAAGAATTCAAACTTGCAACAGAATATTGATACGATATTTGAATGCAGCGTTTTTTCACACTTGAGCACTTTGTCATAATTGCCAATTAACATTTGCAGCTGACGGCGATAAGACGCGTCACCAGCAGCAGCAGCAACAACAACAGCAGTCGCAGCAGCCACGCTCACAGCAGCAGAAATCATTGACATTGCCCTTAGCTGCTCGCAAAACTCAAACGGAAACTTCTTCAGGCGATTCAGAAATGCGTTTCAAGTGCAGCCTCTTCTCGCCCAAAGCCTGCGATGAGTCCGAGGATGCCTCCAATTCGGAGCACAATCGTGTGGGTCAATCGGTCTTTTATGATTGCATTGATGCCAGTCCAGCTTGCATTGAGGAGAAACAGGATGCCATGAAGCCCGATAAATGCGATACCACCGATGAGGAGGGTAATTATAAACTCCAATTCAAGAAACACGACGAGCTCTAAACCTTTTTTAGTTTCAGAGATCGATCAGGGCTGCACCATATTTGCAGGCGTTACCTATTTGGGCGCTGCCAACATTAATGCACCGAAATCAGAGACAGATGTGTATCGTATTATGAATGAACTGAACAGCGGTTCCAGCTCGTTTGGCCTCAAGATTACGGTCAGCATACCCAACTGTTCCGATGGGCTCGTAAAGTAAGTGATTCATCAAATACAACGCATAGTTTTATGGCAATTATCATATCACAAATAGTCCTAATCACGAAAGTGCTGTGATCTTAAACGTGTTTCTAAGTAGAGATGTTATACGGGTGGGAATCCCGCGGGTCTCGCAACAAAATAATGAGAAGGGCGGCACGGGAAAGAATTTTAAGAAGCGCGAATTACCCGGGATTTCTGCATGTTTCCGAAACTACCACTGGTCCCGTGAATAATTGGGGTTCCTGACATAATTTCCGATCCCCGCAACAGGGTATTGAATTTGCTTTTCCATTCTCATCTCACAACAACTTTTGTAAATGATTAGTAACTGAAACATTAATACAAACTGAACAAAATCAGCGATATGACTTATTAGAGAAACATGATGATCTACTCGGACATTAAGATATAATAATAAAGCAACTTTTGTGGCATAGTATAAACGCGGTTTTTAAGTGAAATGATTAAAATGAGTTACAGATTATTCATTTGTTTTGCTTCTCTCTCTCCCTTTACAGGCTACACGATGCAGAGAGCAACTTGATAATAGCTTATTATGAAATATCGAGCATTATATTGTATTATCGTGGCCCCGTGGATACAGCTGAAAACGGTTGCTTTGCGTTCACGTGGCTGCATGGAGATGCGCTATTCCAGTGCCATGTTTTTCGTTGCCATATACCCGAGGCGGTTAATCAAGTGAGCGGTAAGTGTGGCTATATAAAGATCACAAGTTACAGTCTAATTAACAAATTCCTTTCACTTTGCAGCCTGCTTCCAAAAGGCATTTCAAACATATGCGCCCAGCATGAGCTGCAGCCTTACTTCGGCCGTAGACATGGTGAACTCAGTGACGTCGGACATAAGCGGTAATCCATTAAATACCGCTGGCTATGAGTTTATAGTCTCGCTGGAGATACGCGAGAAGATGGCCAAGAATGCATATGCAGCTGTGCCACGAGATCGTGGATGCTTTAAGCTGCGTGCCAATACGGATAAGGAGGTGTGCATCACAGTTAAACAAACGGCATCCAATGTATTGCAGCCGCTGTACATTGAACGCTGCTTTGGTGTACTCGTTGCGCCCGGCAAGCTTGTTGTGCAGAAAGATATGCATCTGATTGATATGCTAAGCATGGGCTATATCCCAGCACAGGCACAGTGTGCTGGCAATGAGCCGGATATAGTGAGCGCCTATCTAAATGCGTATGCCATACGTGCTGAATGGAAGGCACAGGAGAAGGCATTTGAGCAGCTAAATCTGGAAACGTCCAAAACTAATCTCACGGTTGCCGTAGATATTGTTATGCGGGGCATACAGGAGCCGGTGCGTTTTGTCATTGAGACACCGGTGACCATACAATCGGCCAGTGATATGCGTATCATGGATCATTTTATGTCCAAGCGTCCAATGACTTTACGCTTCTATTTGCATCTCAAACGCACCGATGAGCTCAGCTGGAAGGTGAATAGCATTGATCCTTCGGAGGAGATCATTGAACAGGCAAGCGGTCCACAGGGCTCCGCTTCGCTGCTCAAAATGGGCATGAACAATTTATCGCGCATTGTGCGCAGCTCGTCCATCGCTTCGATTGAAGATGATTGTCCTTCGGACTATAGCAGCGATGGCGATGAGCCGCTGCTAAGCGGCACCGGTGAAGTGTCCAAGGATTGCTCGCAGGACACTTTGGCCGAATGGGACCCCATTTTACGTGAATGGGATGGCGATAAGCGGCCCAAAAATCTGGCCATATTAGTGCGTCGTGGCGTGCCAGAAGCACTGCGCGAGAAGATCTGGCAAAAGTTGGCGAACGTAGAGCACAAAGTCGAAATGAATGACATGTATAAGATTCTTATCACCAAAGTGAGTAACATATTAAGCGCTGTGACTATAATTATTTATAAATATGTATATATATATCTACAGGAAACCAAGTGCGAGACAGTCATACAACGGGACATTCATCGCACCTTTCCGGCGCACAAATGCTTCAAGGAGACGGGCGGTTCTGGTCAGGATTCCTTGTTCAAGGTTTCCAAAGCTTATGCCGTCCATGACAGCGAGGTTGGCTATTGCCAGGGCCTCAGTTTCATAGCAGCCAGCTTGCTGTTGCACGTAAGTAACATACTAGTTCTATTGCTGACAGCGAGGTGGGCTAATGTCAGAGCCTCAGTTTCACAGCAGGCAGCTTGTTGTTGCACATTTCTATTGCTTAATCGCTAAGAATCGGTTGAAAAACGAGTTGTATGATAAACTTTTTTGTTCAAATTTAAATTTAAATCGGGTGACTATATCTTAAAGCTTATAACTTTGTTTAAATACCCTACAGATGCCCGAGGAGGATGCTTTCTGTGTGCTGGTCTCGCTGATGTACGACTATGGGTTGCGTGATCTGTACAAGGCTGGCTTTGAGGTGCTCTACTTGCGCCTCTATCAGCTGGAACATCTGATTAAGGATCAGCTGCCCAAGTTGCATGAACATTTCACGGCCTGTGGCATTGAGACGCACATGTATGCCTCACAGTGGTTCCTAACGCTGTACACGGCACGTTTTCCGCTTTGCTTTGTTTTCCATGTGCTGGATGTTTTTCTGCTGGACGGTTTGCCTGTGTTGTTTCAGGTGGCCTTGACATTGCTGTCAATATGCGAGACGGATCTGCGTCAGCTGGATTTCGAGGGTATACTCAAATATTTTAGAGTTACGCTGCCCAAAAAGTGTCGCAGCTCAAATCAGGCGCGCAAAGTAATGAAACAGGCCTGTGAGCGCAAGATTAGAAAGCTAAAGCAGTACGAGCAGGAATTTCTGCTGAAGAAACAGAGCAAGGATCGTTTAGAGAAGGAAGCGCAAATCTATGAGAATCGCTTTGGCGAGGAGCGGCGCAAGCTGCAGTCGGAGATTGAGTCACTCACGCAACAGTTGGCTGCCGCCAATGAGCGTGCAATTGATAAGGACAAGAAGCACACGGGCATTATACAGGAATACAAGCAGATCATACAGCGACAGGAGCAGGACATGAATACACTCAACGAGACGCTGGGAAAGGTCATGGTGCGTTAACCTTATTATGTTAGATCTAGCGCTCTTCTAACTTCAATTTACTTGCAGCACACGGTTTCCAAGTGCGCGAATTGCTTGCAACTAACGGACATGGGCAATGACAATGCCAAGCAGTCCAATTCCAAGCGGCACTCGCATCCATTGCGCAATGCCAATGAGGCGCCGCTGGGTCCATTGGATCCAATGGTTGTTGCCGCACAGCGCATACGCGAATTGGAGCTGCAGCTGGCACAGGCCAAGTTGGCGCAGGTGGAGGCCGAGTGCAAGAATCAAGATTTAAATCATCAGCTGAGCAACACACTCAGCGAGATGCACACCAATCGCAACAGCTGGCAGCCCTGGTTATCAAAGACCTTCAATTCGCTGCAGGAAAAGGTCACACCACGTAGCGCTGGCAATCAGCGTGGCGATCAACCAGGTCCCACATTCCAGTCATATATGGGCCAGCCGTCGGCGGCTACAGTCAGTGAGGCTAGCTCGCCCAGCGCCAATCAGGTAACCTGAAGTCTATCAGCCAAGTTCCAATTCATAATTAAACCATGAACATGACAACACAAGCGCTGAAACGTCGCCAGTTTTAAGTTTCCTTATGCCTTATTACTTTATTATTATGCTATGTTATTAAGTTTTCGAATGGACTATTATATTGTATATCCTTTTAAGTTGAAATGGCTTAAAAATTGAATACATTTTGAAAGTTGTGCAATGCCATTTCTCATTACATCCAACTGTTTTATCATGCTTATTTATAATACATACAATTCATTTGAAGAATTTATACATATACTCGTACTATAATCATATATTTAGTTGACTTATATCCTTAACTGACCTTAACTTGAATTTTGTTTTTGTTTATTCAATAATGACACATTGTTTTGCCACTGCAAATAAAACATGATATATATAAATGAAATTTCTTTCTCTAGGAATACAAAACCTTTGCATTTGCATCTGTTGGCGGCTCCCCAAAATTACCAGGCAAATTTCAGGCCACCAAACTGCGCAGCAGCATCGATAGCTTGCGTAATATTGTTGTGCCTCTGGAGGCAGGAAAAACAATGCTCGCCGAGAATATTAAACAGCAGCTGCAGTCGCAGCCATAGATGTAGATATAGATATCTTATCTAATATGTAGGCCGATCTGGCTAGCAGGCAGTCCTACGCCTTTGGTATTACGTATCGTATTCGTCTATATACATATATACAAATCTAGTCTATATACATATTCTAATGCATTCTTTGGTTTCTATATGAATATTTATGTTTATATATATTTTGCACTTAAACGCACCTGTGCTTGTCCAACTGTAAGTTGCGTGGAGTAGACTTGTTGTGCACCGGGCTGGGCATACAGTTTGACATGCACTGCATAATCCTAAATACGCTATATACAACAAATATACATACATATACCATATACAATATATACATATATATAAAATATCAAAGAAATGCAACCAAATTGTGTAAACGTTTTATTTAACTTGAATAACATATGCATATACTATATAAGAGATACTGTATAAGACCAGATCCTGAACAGCAAACACACCAGGCATAATAATACTATCGTTCCAAATTATACTACTCCGAATTTAAAAAACTTTCATATGAAAAACAAACGTTGCGTTGTTATCGCTTCACCATTCTCTATCGAATCCCGCTGCACTGCCGCATAGATCAGCAAATCTGCTGAAGAACTGCGCTGTCGGAGACGATGTCGCCTTCCTCCACTGCCTCCGTGTGGATTACTAAAGGAGCGACTACGATGTCGCTTGGGACGCTGTGCGACAGCGCCAAAGCAGGATATCTGCTGCTCCGCTTCTGACTCCGACTCCAATAGTTCCTGCCGGGACAACGTCATTTCCGACGGGGACAGCGTCGTTTCCGACTGGGAGAGCGTCATTTCCGACTCGGACAGCGTCTTTTCCGACTGCAGCGTCTGAATAGAGCAATCCTGCTCAGCTGCTGCTGCTAGACGCGCACGTTTGCCAAAGCTGTAGCTGGAGGGATCTCGGGACAGCTCGGAGCCAAAGTTGCTGCTGCTACGCTCGTGTGGCAAATTGGTGCCATAGCTCAAAAAGTCCGGATATGGCAGATTCAGCTCATTTGCGCTGAAGGCTTCCGGCGAAGAGAAAGTGTGACGCAGACGCTGCACGCGACAACGTTGTCCATGTGGTGCCTGTTGTATGAGCAACCAGGACCGTTTCAAATAAGTATGCTCGGTGCAGTTGCTGGCCAGGCTCTGGTTACACAACGACGCTGGCGTGATGCTAACGGCGCTGCTGCCGACTGTGGTGGGTGGCAGCCCTAGGCTCAGTGATATATTGAGTGAGTTATCTCTAAAGGCATCGGTGCAGTCGTCTGCCGCACTGTTTGGCGTCGTCGGCTGCGCCGTTCCAGCGGCTGTGGATAGTTCACGCCCATTGGAAAACGTTGGCGAGCACGCTGAAAGCCCCAAGGATTGCTGCGTGGCTGTGGCGACGCTAGCGAGCGCTGCTGCCGAGCCAGGCGCGCCTGCAGCGCCTGTAAATGAGATTCTGTGGGTAAATTAGCGACTGCAGGGGGGGAATCTCTATGGGAATGTCTCAAAGGAACCTAAGCACTTACCACAAATTGCAGTGGCCAGCAGCATGCGCTGGTTTAGCTGCTCAGTCTGTGTTGCATCTTGGGAAGTATCTGTGGAGGCCACAGCACGCGTCATGGCTGCTGCCGAAGTGCTGGGCTGATCCTGTTCCAAGCTGCAGCTGCGATGCAGTGGCACCATTGATTGCATGGTGCAATTGCTGGGCACACGACTGCAGGCGCGTTGTTCCCGCGGAGGACGTGGACGTCGATGTTGACGACGTGGCTCACGCAGCTCCTGCTGCATGCCCACCTTTATCACCTCCTCATAATCAGGTGGCGCTTCATAGCTAGGTGGCTCATCCGGCGTGCGATCCTCATCCTGGCGATCAAGCAGTTCGCTGATGGTCTGCAAATGACTTTGTAATTCGCGTTGATGTCGCGCACGCACACCCATGCGGTACAGGATGACCATCCAGCCGGAGAGCACGCCAAAGATGCCCAAGGTGCTGATTATAAATATACCCGTGGCTGTCTTCAGATCCGGATACTGATCTATTTTTGGAAAATAGTAATTGGGCTTGTGGGAATACCAGCGTCGATCGTGATGCAAATGTGCCCAATCCTCCTCGCAGGATTCAGGCTCATCGCTGCCATCTCCACAGTGATCAAAGCCATCGCAATGCAGTCGTATGGAGATGCAATGATTATTGCCGCACAAAAACTCCGAACCGATATAGCAATCTAAAAAGAGAGGGAGAGCAATCTTTAGAGCGGCAGAATCAAAGGACACTCCACAGATTATACCCACTCAAGTAATTGAAGACGCTGTAGACAATGGCCAGCTTGGAGGACATGCCAAATACACCACGCAGTCGTATATAATAACCCGTAAGTATGGGCGCTATGTGACTCTCCTTGCTCAGTCCATTATTTGGCCACATGACGTTCTCAATCTCCGTTGCATCAGAGGTGGTGCCCTGCCTTATGGTTAGCTCCGAGCGTGCTGCCATGCCATAGAAGTCATCCACACGCAATGAAATGTGCGTCTTCATCATCATGTAGTTATTGCCTGGCTTTATAATCCAGATGCAATCGAAGAGTCGCACATCTGTAGCATTCTCGATCATGTTCATCATGGTTATGGCGCCACCGGGTCCGGTAACCATGCCACCACAGTCTGTAAAGAGAGATTTTCAAGCTTCTTTCCACTTGTGATATTTAATTAGAGCTTGCACCATAGATCAGCTAATCCGATTTCAAATGTCTGGGTCCTAAGATTCAACCGGAAGTATAAACCATTGTCAAGACCTTCAGATTCAATTACCCCAATCGCTTAACTATTACCCTAACTATTTCATTATCTAACTTTATAAACAGTTTATATAATTAGAACTAAAATGAAATCAACCTCAACTAATTCCCAAGGTTCTTTCGGTAGTTTCTTAACTGGTATATAAAACAAAAGGTTAAATTACCCTAAGGAAGTCACAGTCTTCCTTATCAAATCTTAGTTTAAATTACTTTAAGTAATACACTATTTTCATAACCTGATTTTCAAAACAATTTTCATTATTGAAATTTAATTACCCCTAATAATTCCTTAGGTTATTTCAGAAGTTATCTGACTCTTATAAAGAAAAGAATGCTTAAACAAGTCCTAATCCTCTTTATAAGACTTTAGATTAAATTATTTCATGTAACTTTCTTCTTAACATCATTGTGTAATAATTCCCGAGGTTCCAACGGAAATTTACACTATTGTATTGAACAGGAGGTTAAATTACCCTTAAGAGCCCGCCTTATTTCAACTCAGAGTAAACTACTTTCATCAATAGTGTTCTATTTTCCCAATATACAAATTGTACAATATTTAATATTACAAATAAAATTCCCTGAAATAATTGCGTAATTTTTTTAAAAACTTTTCACTCTTATAGAGAACAGCAGGGTAAATTACCCTTTGTAAATCATTATCCTCTTTATATGGTTTTATAATAAATTACTCAGTTTTCTTTTTCTTTCTTCCTGAAATCGTTATATACTTCATTCAGCACCTTATCGTTTGAACATCATTAACAACCATTGCAAACAAAGCTATTAATATACAAAGAAAACTAGAAGTCCCCCTAACCAATTAACCCAACAATATCGATTGCATTACTAAACTGGACTATGCCAAAGAGTCGTCGTCTAGTTTTTCTCATATTTCCACTTAAGTTGCATTGACATTGAAATTTATACAACAATAACAAGAACTAGACTGAGCTTAAATCAATATGACAATTGCAGACCCTCAAGTGTGCCACCCAACACCCCCTTTGCTTACCCGTATAGGGCACGAGTCGCTCGTCCTTTATTTGCTTTGACGAGACAAAGGTCACCTCGGCGCGAAAACCAACACCCGTGGCAGAATTTCCGCGAAACTGTAGCAACAAAGACTTGCCGCTGCTTACAGTAATGGGTGGACGAAAATGTTCACCCGTATAGGAATCCAGCATCTGACCATTTGAATCAAATATCTCCAGTGTTGAGGCTAAGCCCAGCTGAAAGTCCGTAAAATCCAGTCGCACCTGACAATTGTCCGACTCGCAAGTGAGTATGTGTTCAATGCCATAATCCCGTGGATAGGGCATGGGAAAATAGGGTGTCGATATGACCAGTGGTGTATACAGAGCATTGCCAGTGCCAACGATGGACTGCTTGGGTGAGCCGCTGACAATCTTGACGTTACCTGGTGAACATAAATATTAATGATACATCTCTATGGATTGCTGCTAAGCTTACGTTCCGAGAAGTACTGCAGCGAGAAGACATGTGCATTGGTGGCTCTATAAAAGAACTTCAACTGTAGTGTTCTGGTTTTGCTGCGAAATACTTTGCCATCGCCGCAAAACTCCTGACCCGATATGGTCATATCATAGGGTGGCTCCGAGAACTGTATATGCTCACAGGGACACATGTTGGACTTGACGCCCGTGGTGCTGCAGCTCTTGGAGAAATTGGCATGAGTGAAGGTCACACGTATGACACACTCGGCACACGTGACCAGCTCCAGATTGCACTGATACCACACATCCACCGCAGTCAGATCGCTCTGAAAGCCCAATTGCGAGCTCTGTGTTTTTTTTTTTAGAGAAATGTTGTTTATAGCTAAACCAAATCCATTTGAAGACTCACTCGAAACGCTGTGGTGCTCACATTCCGCGCATGCAACTCCCCGCGCTCGCCCAGCTCCAGAAAATGTCGTCTGCCATTCCAATGATTGCATATGTCCAAGTCTCTATAGCTATTGGCAGGATATGCCGCGCCAGGCCAACTGATTAACGCCAGCACATAGGCCAGGCAATAGCCATAGCCCATGGCTTGGGCTAACATTACACGCTGTTCCTGAAGCGCGCACTCAATGTTTGCACCGATACGTTGCACACAAACGCTGACTCAAGACTGTCAGCTGCAGCAAACTGGACACAAATCCAATAAGCTCGAGCACAGCTCAAGAGCCCTGTGGTCGAAACCTTACAAATTGTTCATATAACGGAACATACGTTTTGTGGGGGGTGGTTGGGCGTCAGGTTAAAGACCTCACTTATACCAAATAACAACAAATAGCGCTACAGTCGAAAAACCCCGACTGCTGTATACTCTATTTACTTCTAGTTCTTATCTAGCATTCTGTTAGCTTTCGCCTATACTACTCCAGGATCATGTACTTTTTTACAGTGGGGGTTAATTTTCGGGAATCAGATGCAAAAAAGAAAAATGGCATAAAACAGTTTTCTGCCCATTTTCCGACTTTTCAGGTGGATTGTGTAAAAAATTGGAATGCAGTCACTGTTGAATTTTTATAAGGATCTTTGAAAATGAGTTTGAGCCAGATCGGATGATAAACAAAGAATGTTCATACAAATACTTTCCACGAATTTCCCACATTTCCCAACCGAATTTTCTAAAATCCCTTCTTAGTTGTCACTTTCGGTATAAGACGAAACTACTGTCAAAATTTAAGTCTTCTAGCTGTTATTGTTTTGGCCCTGCCTTGGTTGCCAATCGTCAAAAGAAATTTCCAGTGAGGACAAACTTTTTATTAATTTAAATAAAATTAAATTAATAAAATGAAATTAAGTTGAGAATAAAATACAGTACAGTCTTTATACCCTTTAAAAACAGTGCATAAATAACAAGCATAAAAACTTTTGACGGTATAAAAATATGTTTATTTAAAAGAATTTATTGCGTTTCACATTGTGTGTTAACATTTAAGAATGCTGTGATGGTGTCTCGCAGAGACAATGAACATGAAAGCGACATAGGGCATATAGAAAAACGAACAAACCAAAAAAAGAAGAGTACTTAAAAGAATCTACAACACATTCACATTTACACTGTACAGGCAAATGACAATAGAAAAGAGACTTGACAATGTTTGATGATGAGTGCATTTTTTGTTTTTGTTTCGTTTAGATGTGCGATGCCTGCTGCTTGTTGTTGTTGGACTTGGACATGGCGTTTGTAAGGTTCTTGGCCAGTGTATCCATGAACTCGAAGGTCTCCTGATAGTCCTTGCGTTCAACGGCAGCAATGCTGCCCTTAATGCAAATAGCCAGATCCTTGGTCATGGCACCGCCCTCAATGGTATCGATGCACACCTGTTCGAGCGTCTCGGCAAACTGCTGCAGCTGGTCGTTCTTGTCCAGCTTGGCGCGATGCATCAAACCACGTGACCAGGCAAAGATCGAGGCAATGGGATTGGTGGAAGTCTCCTTGCCCTGCTGATAGAAACGGAAGTGACGCGTCACCGTGCCGTGAGCAGCCTCAGCCTCAACGGTCTTGCCATCGGGACAGAGCAGCACAGAGGTCATCAGACCCAAGGAGCCATAGCCCTGGGCAACGGAATCGGATTGCACATCACCATCGTAGTTCTTGCAGGCCCAAACGAAGCCACCCTCGGATTTCATGCAATAGGCGACCATATCATCAATCAGCCTGTGCTCATACCAGATGCCACTGGCCTCGTACTCCTTCTTGTATGTCTTCTCGTAGATCTCCTCAAAGATGTCCTTGAAGCGACCATCGTATTTCTTCAGAATGGTGTTCTTGGTGCTCATGTACAAAGGCATCTTGCGATCCAGCGCATATTTGAAGGATGCGTGAGCAAAGTCCACAATGGAATCATCTGTGTTGAACATGCCGAGTGCTACGCCGGGACCCTTAAAGTCATTGATAACCTCCTCAATAACCTTGCCATCGTTGCCCTTCCAGGTGAGCGTCAACTTGCCGGGACCGGGCACAACATAATCCACAGCCTTGTACTGATCGGCATGGGCATGACGACCAATAACAATTGGTTTTTGCCAGCCGGTGACCAAACGTGGCACATTCTTGCAAATGATTGCCTCACGGAAGACGGTGCCACCGAGTATGTTGCGAATTGTGCCATTGGGTGACTTCCACATCTTCTTTAGCTTGAATTCCTCCACACGCTTCTCATCGGGCGTAATTGTGGCACACTTGATGCCGACATTGTACTTCTTGATGGCCTCGGCACAATCGATGGTCACCTGATCCTCCGTCTTGTCACGATGCTCAATGCCCAGATCGTATGTGTGCAGCTCAATGTCCAAGAAGGGTAGAATAAGCTTATCCTTGATGGACTGCCAGATGATGCGGGTCATCTCATCGCCCAGCACATCGACAACGGGTCCAGCGCGTATCTTTTGAGCCATCTGTGTGGGAGGGCAAACAACAAACGATATCTAAGTGTTTTATATATATATATATTATTAAGTATACACGATTATGCTAAATTGTGGGCGTCACCTGACTCATAAATGGGCTGGAATAGTTTACAAAACTTTTTATTGCAATTTACAATGACAACGAATCTTTTATTTAATCTTTTATCAGCATTAACATCGATGTGAAAGTCAAAGTGAACTTTGATCGGGTTTACTGTCAGCCATAAAAGTTTAGCTTCAGTTCATATCATGTTTTAAGTAAAATAAAGAAAATGTTTAGATATTGAATCAAATTTCAATTCAAAACACAAAAAACTTTTTAATCATCAATGAAATCAAATTTTAATTTAAAGAACTTTTTTTATCTATTTCTAATTTGAACAATTAAATGCCTGAATGATTCGCAGATTGTTTTCAAAAAAATTAATCAATTTTGTACATACATACCGATTAATTAGTGTCATCGATTATCGTTTATTGCAAATCAAACGGTAATCGTGGACTTTATTTTCAATATGAAAGTTGGCATTTTAAATTATTTTGTGTATTTTGTATAACATTTTAAATATTAACAAAGTTTAATTCTTTAATTTTACCACAGTGCACGCCAACTTTTATGGCTCACTGTACGAAAAACAACAAAAACAAACCTACCGCTGCGCTGACGCCAAAATTAGCTTGGAAAGCGCTGCGCAGCAACTGCGCCTGGAACCGAGGCCGGCTGGCCATGTTGACCGTGCGTCGTAGGGCAAACATAGTAGAAACTTTGGTTTGATGAATGAATTTTGATAATTTGAGATTTATAATATTTGCGTTTGTCAACTAAAACAAAATCGAACTCGTATTTAGCCTGCGCTAGTCGCGCCGTAACTGATAGCTGTAAAAAACTGCGAGCACCGTTAGACGCCCAATCTCAAATGCACTAATTTTTTTCTAAAATCTGTTGCGCAATCGCGGTTATCACTTGTTTTATACAATACAATAGCCTCTTTATCTGATTAGATTTAATACTGTGCTCCGTTTTACGCTCGATTTGTTGCTGCAACTGGCGTTTTATTTGTTGTGCCAGTTTCACAAGTTAATAAAAACAGCAACAAAAACGCACAAGTTTGCGTCAAGTTTGTAATCGTTATCGCAATTTGCCGGCCGTAGAGCGAAGCATGTCAATCAACTTTATATTGCGCTGCGTCTGGCTCTCTCTCACTCTCACTACTACGCAACTTACGTCCATTTGTTGTTGCTATCAATAGTTTAGCGCGTGCCTTTTAAACTTTTCCACTAATGGCAGAGAGCGTTTTATGACAAGTTCATGGCCAAAAAAAGAACATATTGATAGCCCAGGCGGCACGTCGATGTTTATCGATAACGATAGCTCGCACTTTGATATGTAGCAGTGTTGTATAATGACGCGGCAAAAGCGCATTTGAACTTTGAATCCGGCGCCAATGTGTCTGATTCATCTCAAAAACTCTTATCAGAAATGAACTGTCGCAACATGTGCATAATTTGCACCTTTATTTTATTATTTAATAACGTCTCAATGAATAGCTTATATAATAGATGAGTCAATTAAAAACTCGATTTGAGTGCGCACAACTTTCTACAGTTTGATTTCTTTGCTGAATTTCTAGCGCAATTGAGTGCAAATTTACATACGAAACCGATGCAGCCTAATAAGTTTTATAAGCTAATTACTATGATACTGGCACATCAAACTGACATGCAAAGTGGCGTGATTCTGTCTGTTATAAAAATCACGCCATATTCATAAAACTTAACAAGACGCGCCTACAAATGAATAAGAATAGACGAAATCATACAAAATGGTTGCCGAAAATGTCGACGCTTTCACTTAGCATTTTTACAGCAGCGAAACCTCTTAAGTACATAGACTTAATTGTACACTTTGTACACTATCAGCTGAACTGATAAGATTTGGCATTGGTAAAATAATACGTGCAAAAGGCAAATATTACAATGCTATTCGAGCCCCTGTTGATAAACTTGAAAACTTGCTGGAACAATCTGTTTGCTTGTCCAAAAATGGAATGCCATTGCATATATCAAATACTAGATTCAACTTTTAAATAGTATCGAAAGAAAACTGAGACACAGGTGAATAGCGCAGCAGCAGCAGCTAACCAAAAATTGTGACGTGTAACTTGTTCTCTCTATTTATCTTTCATTCTCTCCCTCTCTCTACCGCTTTATCTCAGACAGCCGGTCGCAGACAAACCGGCTGAAAAGACAACAAATAAAAAATTGCATATAAAATGATTATGTATGTGTGTCATAGTACATACATACATATGCATATGTATTTGTATTTGTTCGCTGGGGAAAGTTTAACTTAAAACGAACGAAAAGTGTAGGCAACAAAAGTCAAGTAGAAGGCAGAGGTTATTCAAAGCTTAAGCAAATTAAAATTATTCATTTAAACACACCTCCATTTAAGTTCTATTTTTAAATTAGACTTTGGGATTACTTAACTACATACATAGTATATGCGAAATACGATATACACTGCAACATTGTTCTAAAAAGTTGAAAGTCAGCATTACAAGTGCAATGCTATCAATAACAAGAGATAAATAACTTCATTTTCTTAAAAGCATTAAATTTCATATTTCTTAGATTAAATTTATATGCAACTCACCTTCCAAAATTTTGAATATAAAAGCCGGCTGCTAATTTGTTATAAAAACGAACACTGGATTTATTTTTGTAGACGGAAAAATGGCGAACCACTCCCAATCAGACACAGCGTAGAACTGATTGGAAACGAAAACAATGGGGGAAAGAAGTGGTCTGACTGTTTGCGCGTGTGTATGAAAAGATAAGGCGCTAGATAAATACAAGTTTGGCTGCCCAGCTGTTTATTTTTACGAAAGCTTTAAAGCGTCATGGCAACTCTGCACGCTTGGCTTTTGGTGTAAAGCTTTGATGTTGGATTTTGTAGCAGTCAGCTTTATTTATCCGTTGCGAAGAGCCGCCAAAAACTTTAACTTCAAACTTTGTGCTATGTCTTTTAGTTTGAAAAGGTTCATTTTAATTTTAGTTTTATAATTGGCTTTTTCAAAGGGAAAAATCGCGTAAATCGCAAAATATCTTAAAATTAGCAACTAGTTTGACTAAATACATAGAAAAGTATCTTCTTAGACATTCAACTTTAAGAAGTTAGTCCAAACTGAACCAATTTACAAGCGGATTCTTTTTATAACATCAAAGGATTTGTTATTTATTTTTTCCTTTTCTGCACTAATGAATAATAAAAATTAGAAGAGTTGGTCTAAGAGTCAATTATTTAGACAGCTACATTCAATAAATCTTGTTTATTCATTTAGGTTTCCACTTGTAAAAAATAACATTAAAGTGAAATGGTTAGATATAAACTCAGATATGCAAATAAAAATTGTCTGCTGATAGCCTAAAGTTAATGACATTTTTTATGTGCGAAAGTGGAAATTTCATATGTTAAGGCGCATTAAAAGACAACATATAATAATAATGCATTTGCCATTAAAAGCATACTCGTTTATATATTTACTTCCAATATGTTATTTATGCTTTTTTATACAAATAAATTCTATATACATATTGTTATAAAACATATATGTACTTATGTTAATGCATAGCCAATTCATTAGCATACGCCAAACCTTGTTATCTGCATCGAGTCGTTGGTTCGATCACTGAACATTCAGCATCAAAAACTGGCGACAATGCGATTAGTTTTTTTTTATAATATTTTAAGTCTAAGAAAGAAAGAAGTAAAAGAAGCAGCTGAAAAAAAAAGACACAAACTTGTCTAATTGGTAGCGCAGCATGTGTCGCTTTCTTTTGTACAATTAGATAATCGTTGAACAAAACGAGATGTTATATAATCTAATTATAACCAGCTTTAATCGAGCCACAAACTGCACGAACACAAACTGCATTAAATAACATTTTTTTTTTTTTTTCGTTTAAAATCAAATAAGAAATTCAAGTTATTGTACTTATGTTAAAATGCGCGCGTGCCAGCGAAACTTTATTAAGTTTTTCTTTATACCCTTGCAATGGGTATTATAAATTTGTTATGAAATGTGTAACGCATTGAAGAAGACATAAATTATATATATTCTTCATCAGCATCAACAGCCGAGTCGATTTAAGCCATTTCGATCGATCCATCTATACGAACTGTGTTTTCCTTAAAGTTATCTTGATGAAACTTTGCACAAATGCTTCTTTTTGCTGTAGGCTGTACATATGTCGGAATCGGACAGCTCAGACCACTATAACATATAGCTGCCATAGGAACGATCGGCAGAAAATTTTATTTTTCAATATAACTGACCGAATTTTACAATTCTTAGTTTTAGGATTGTCTAAATATGTTCACAAAATTTCATCGAAATCGGAGCATTATATCTTAAGCTGCCATAGGAACAATCGGTCGAAAAATAAGTTTCTGTATGATAAACTTTTTGGTTACTCAAGTTATATAATCCAAACTTACCCATTATTTGTTTTAGAATGTTATTCCTAAGCTGTTCAAATTTCATCAAAATAGGACCACTATATCTTATAGGTGTCATTGGAACAATCGGTATAAAATTAAGTTTTCATATGAGAAACTTTTCTGCAAGGGTATATAACTTCGGCCAAACCGCAGATAACTCTACTTTCTTGTTTGTTTTTTGTTGTTGACGGGTCTCTGGCGACAATTTGACAGGCTTGGACAGCATAGAGCAGCTGGCCCTTCATCTATTAGCCATGTCAATGAACGTGAAATGGCTATGCAGTAGTTAATTTGTATATATATATATAACAAAAGTGCGTGATTTGTTTCTTTAAGCATTTTTAACACAATTTGTTCATTTGATTGTTATGTAAAAAAAAAAAATGTAAAATAAATAAACAGAAGCGAGTGTTTGGCTAAAATTAAACTAATTTCAATTTCAGTTCAGCTACAGCTAAAAGAAAAGTAAAAGCCGCGCAGCAGCTATGCTAAAATATTGGCTAAAAATAATTTTTCGGTGCCTTTTTGAAAGTGAGGCTAAATAGCTGAAGAAGCTCAAGTCTGAAAACAATTTGCATAAGTAGCACAACAACAGCAACAAAAAAAGTAGCGTTTCTCATAAATATTTGGGCATCTTTTGTCTGTTTTTTGTTGTTGTTGTTGTTGTTGTAGGTTTTTGGGCCTTGCCACACACGGCGACTTTGACTTTTCACTTGTTACACATACGCCCCGTGGTGCGCTGCGAATTTCAAATAATGAAATATTGCGGGGAAGTTGTGGCATTACTGTTGCTCTGCACGTCAAACATTTAGTGCAGCATGTAGAAATGTTGTTTTTTTTTTTGTGTTGCCTGTTGCACGCCTGCAATAATAAATTACTTCCTGGGCAGCATTCCGCAGCAGCCGTTACAATTCTGAAGACGTACAGCTCAGAGCAACAAAAATATTACTATTAATTATATTGAATGGAGAAAGTCAATTTCGTCAAAGTGCCGGCGTCAGTGGCTTTTGTGCGCCATTTCTAAAGACGCAGCTGTCAGTCAGTCAGTCAGTCAATCAGTCAGTCGGTCAGTCATTCACTCAGTCAGTCAGTCAGTCAGTTGGCCAGTTTCCATTTCAACTGCTTTGAATGCTTCTTCTCTTTGGTCACAGCTTATCTTTGTGGAACGTCGTCGCATTCTTTTGAAGCGACTTTTGAAGATCACACTCACACTCTGCTCTCTGGTTACACTTGATATTTTAATCGCATTGCCTGATCATGTGGCATGTGGCACATATATTTTTCATTTCACCAAATCTGTCCAAATGCAAATGCCGCTCGTCAATTCAGCATAATGAGTTTCGAGCATACCCTGCACACAAGAAAAGGGTGTTATATAGCCAAAAAATCAATTAAAGTTTTAGGTTAATATATACTATAGCTAATTTTAAGAAAAACGAAAAAAAAAGTTGTTTTTTCATTACAAAAGTTCGAATTTCCGGTGGCGGACAAATAAAAGTTCTTTAACAATGTTGCATCCGTTAACAGAGTATCAGGATTATGATACTGCTACTACTCTGTTAGTGTATACTGCACTGTTAATAATAACAGGACAAGCTTTGCATGCGTTTCAATCAGCTGATACCAGTTCAATGTTTCTACGAAATTTATGGTGGTTTTTGAAATAAAAGGAATAATGTATGAAAAAGGAAATTTCACGATCAATTTTTGATTTTTGACAAAAAACTTAAAATCGTCTTTCTTTACGCTTTAATTTCGCTGTTTGTGGGCGCATGTCCTTCGGTAACTTCGGTTTTTGCTCATTTGCCACGAAATTTTGAAAAAAGGAGTCAACGTTCGGATTGTTCAGTTCAATTTTTGGAAAAGTAAGTTAATTTTTAAAATTATGTCCGATATATACATATTACTTTTATAGAAAGAACTAACTACGTTCAAATTATATGCTGTTTTCCAGGGTATTTGCGCGTCAACTAAACCAGTTGAAATTGTTGCTTTTCGTGGGCTTTTGAAGTTATTTATTAAGCGCTTGTTTCGATCAACAACAGGGCCAACACACACAATGTTGGATTTGATTATGTTTACAGTTATGTCGTCTTTAGTGATTATGCAAATTTATGTTAAGCTCGCGCGACAAATCTCTTGTGTGTGTGCTTGTCTTCTTCTATTTTTTCTCGATGAATTTGGGTTGTGTGTTGTTAGGGCTACTGATTCATCCAATTGATTGCTATTTAATTTCTGTGCGCATTGTATTACGATTTAAACTATGCAGCAGCTATGTCTAAGAGTCCATCAGAAGAGCACAGAGCGAACAGTGAAAGGCGTTGTCAATATGCCGGGCAAGGAAACCTTGCCAATAACTTGCTGCCAAATGGCTTTCCAAAAAGACAACACATGCAAAAACGAAAGCCAAGCCAAGACACAGCAGCAACAACAACAACAACAACATTTGCGTTCGTTTTTTACTAATGAAGTGCAGCAGCCGTAGCCATAATTGTTGCCAACTGACTTTGTTGCATACCAAATGTCTACTGGGTCAATGTATCGTAGCTGGCCCAAACGCGCAAGACACAAGAAGCAGACCCAGCTCCAAGCCCCAATGCGTGTGCGCATCCAGCTCCAGCTTAGCTCTCATGTGAAAATCATTAATGCGCTCGCAGCTCGCCAAATTGCTTGGCCATGTTGTTGTCGGCTTTCACATGGTTTGGACCTTTGCACAACAACAACAACAACAACAACAGCAGGTAGCAGCACAAAGCCAGGCCAAGTAGCCAGCTAGCCGCGTAGCCAAGCAACCAGTAGCCAAGCTGGCCTCTATTGTTTTGTCAGCTAAATATGGCCAATAGCCAAATATTAATTCCTGTAACCATCTGTTTATATGCAAATTTTCGTTTGACGGCCTATCTGAAAGTAATTCTAGTGCACAGACCGCGGAAATGTTAAAAGCCAAAGACATGGCAATTGCTAATGGAATTGAATACTGCTAGGCAGCATGCCTGCGGCAGGACAATGCACAAGGATATAGAGTGACAGGCTACAAGCGAACAGTTGATTACAGACGCAGCCTGGTAAAACTTAGTTCGAAAGATTTTTAGAATAGGATGAGGTGCGTACACATTAGAGCTGCAGAGATAGTTTCGATAGTTCGATACTATCGATACCGTTGTTCAATACAATTCAATTTTGAATTAATTAAATTATGTCAAGTTAGTTATTTGAAACTTAAAATATTCAATTTGAGACGCTTAGGAAATAGAAATAATGAAAAATTTAGTTGAAATGTTATCGATAGTGAAAGACTATCATCGCTAGTGGCCAAAAAGACAAAGTTCGATAGCTTGCAGCTCTAGTACACATGTATGTAGTACGGAAAGATATGTTTTGAATCTAAGAGTCGTTGCAAAAGTGGTTTAATATGTATTCAGCGTCTATATCTCAGCAAGTGTTTGAAATACAAGGCTTAAATTTGGATTGTATGTTGTTGATATAGAAAAGGATTTATGCCAGAATTGAATTAGACTTAAGGGCATACAGAAATCCAATTGAAAACTTTCTTGAAGAGGCTCCAATAATAACATATATATTTAACATATATAATTAGCTATTCATGCCAAAAATTGAAAGGTTAACTTGGTTTAACGGCAGAAATCGGGGTTAAGCTAATACAGAGCTATAATATTAACATAGAACTCCCAACAATCAATAACAATTCACTGTTATTTCCACATTTGATATTGTTGCAATAAAATTTAAGACGGATATTGTACAAAAATCTTAATTTGAGCATCATTGTTAGTTGAAGGCTGCGTGTGGACTTCTGTGTAAACTAAATCATAAACTAAGCCATTTATATCAAGTTTGGAGCTGTGTTGGCCAAGATCAAACTAACTTGGCCACATATACACACACACATACACATACAGACAAGACGTCAACAGACAACTCGTAAATGAATTGAAAACTGGCAATCAAATGCCAAGTTTTCATGTTTTCCATGCAATCATCAGCTCTTAGTTCGTACCATGTGGTGTTTGCAAAAAAAAACAAAAACAAAATCTAGACTTGAAATTAAAAACGAACCGAACGTCATTTATAAGTATTTGGACTGTACAGATTAGCATTTTTTATGACTTTATTTGGCACAATTGGAAAATTTAAATTGTGGTCATGCGGCTTTCAATATCCTCTGCCAAAACGATAACTGAACATTAAACAAAAAAAATGCACAATAAAATTTGATGGCTTCCTTTCTGAACAAGTGAAACTTTATAGTTAGTGCAATTGGAAGAAAAACAGAAAATTGTGTGGTCAGCAGAATTGTTCCAATTATATTTATTGTTTAAGTAAATAAACACAGCAAATGAAGCTACATTAAGGTCTCTCTTTCTATATGTCTCTCTATGTGAGACACAGACACGCATTAATTGATTTGTTTCGTAACCGAAATTAGGTAATTCCGTAAAGCATTTTTAAGCGTTTAAATCTTCTCGACCCGACAAACCCGACTTCCGACCACGAATCATTGCCAGGGGCACTTTCAATGTAATTTTCTACAATTTAACAGAGCCACACGTGAAAGTTCATAAACGAAAGCAAAAATGTAAAGATACATGTACAACAAATACAAATACAAATAATAACAACAACAACAACAAACATTAACTAAACATGTCTTGTGTAGCTTTGTGTATATGTGTCTTGTATCTTTCATTGTCATTAAACAAAATGAAGCAGAACAGCGTCAAAAACTATGAAAGGCATTTATTTTGTAGATGACCAAATGTGTGTGTGTATAAATGGTGTGGTACGAGGGGGAGCGGCTTGACTTGGGGGCCTGGCAAGGGTAAGACCCACTCACGGTGAATGTACGACAACAACAACAACAAAGATGATCATTAAATGCCAAAAAAATGCCAACAGTTAGAGAGTCAGAGCCAAAGTCAGAGCCAAATTATGGCAAAACTAAAACTGTAATGTTTCGAATGTTTCATTTCATTTGGGTTTTGTATGTGTATTTGGTTTCACTATCATGTGTGCGTGTGTGTGCGTATGCATTAAAAGTGAAAACATGTAAAAAAAAGTCATTCATAGAAATGCCAAGAGACACAGCACAGCAGCAAACCCTAAACATCAACAACATCAGCAGCAGCTGCTACAAATATGGCATACAAATTGCGTATACGTAATTTTTAATTGATCATTTAGACGATTTGCTTGCCCAATTTGCATAAGCTGCTGCTCTATACTTATTAGTCTAAGTAGAGCTTATGCTAATTTTGGTCAGTCACGTCTAAAAGGATTACTATAACTTTTGCCCATGTCTCTTTAAACTGAAATGAGTAAAAGTTATGCGATGTTGCCAAGAAAGTTATGCAAATTTGTCAACAATATTGTTACCTAATGGCAGCTATGGGATAGTTATGATGATCTTGTTTAGTCCAAAGTCTTTAGGCAGCTGCTGATGAGCTAAGCGTACAAATATTGGAGCTACGAATTAGGATTAAGATAATATTAAAGTATTATCTTATAAAATAAACATTTCTACTTTGGTTGTTAAAAACAATTGTTTAATCGATTTTTTTCAACGAAAGATGCTCTTTGGGCTGTTACGATTATCGACAATCGATAGTTTTCACAAATCATCGAACATGATAAAAGTTTGTTAAAATTTGAATAAAAACAAAACACAAAGTGTTAAGAAAATCATGTTTTATTTTTGATTTTCATAAAATTTGATTTAAATCAAATATTAAATATTAATCGAAACAATATCGATCGCAATTTTGTAAAATCTTTAATCGAATTAATCGATTATTTTATAAATATTTACAACTCTAATTTTCACAGTTCTTCTGCAACTTCTCTTGCTTTTGAGCCACCATTTATCATTATTATTTCAGCTCACACTTTCTGCTGTGGCTGCTGTGCAAAAAGTATAAAAACGATGTAAAAATAAAAATAAACTCAAGTCTCATTAGACAGCAAAAAATCTGTCAATTTAAACGGCTCTTTCGGTGTAGCTTGTAACTATGCATCATTCAAGTCCAACAAGTGAAAGTGCCTAAAACATTCAATTTGAAGTAATTTTGCTATCAATTAACAAAACACACTCACGCACACACACACATACTTACATATATACACTTAAATTGAATGAATGAAGCGAGACGAACAACATTAGAAGATTAATTGCTGAACAAGGTAGACACAAACACACACACAGCAAGTGATCATTAGCACATCATTACGAGTACGACAACGACTACGAGTGCGACTATGAGTACTGTCCACTGCGAAAGAAGAGACGCCAGCCTCCAAACCCAAACGCAAGCCCAATCCCAGACATAATGTCCAGTGTGCGCCCCTCAGGGCAGACAAAAGTTGAAAAAGCAACCAAAAAGGCGAGAAACATACAACTAACTAAATGTAATCATTACTTTTAATATTTCATTGCTTGGTATAGGGTATTTTCATACAGATGAAGCTGTATGTAGATATGATAAGAAATTTAAGGATTTTAAATAAAGATTTTACGAAAGGATCGAAAAAAACAAAACTAACTCATTACTTTTAATGATGATATGATCTTTTAAGCAGAACTAACCTCTTTTCTAAAGATGCTCAATATTGGTTATAATCAATATTGTAATAAAACGATTTTATCTCAGCAACATTCACCCTATCTAGGTTTAAATACGTATACATGTATATTTTATGTAGAAATATCGACTGACTGTAGTATAATGTATTAAGAATAATAACAGCAGGCTATAAATCAAATACACACCATTACAATATGTCACTTTTTTGACATTGTCGTCTATAATTCTCAACCAGTTAAAGCGAAGACGTAACGTACTGGCTGAACTTGGACCTTGTTGAACTATAAACTTCTTCATAGCAAGATGCCATAAAAAGCAAGGACTTAACGAAGAAAGCTCGTAGAAATAAAGAAGAAGTAAGAGATGAAGCCGAGCAGGCAACATCTCTACAGCTCCACCCTACAACATTCATAAATGGAACTTCATCGTCTAAATGCGGACTTAGTTAAGATAAAAATCAAATACTCATTGAACAAAACATAATTCGAAGAAATAAAGTGTTTAGCAATTACTTAAGTTCTTTCCTTTATCAAAACTTGTTTCATTCTATTGTTGCTTTGTAATGCATACTTTTAGGCTACATAACATGATTATGCCTTAAGCTGCTTACAGAGCATCTGACAGTTAGGAGTGCTCGTTTTCAGCGCGTTCTCAGTTGTATTTCTGGAAAATAGTTGTTGCAAAAATGTGTTGAAAGCAAATCTTTGATACTGACAGACACCGTAAAAAAGCGTCGCGTTTGCAGATGCTGCTACGTTTTCAACGTCTGCTGCGGCGACTGCGACTGCTGGTGCTGCTCTCCATTGACCTCGTGCACGATGAGCTTTCAAAATTGAAAAACGAAACGCCAGCAACAATGGGGCAAGGTAGAAGCCAGGCATACCGAGCAAGTCGCAGGCGGTATGGTCTTTGGGATACGGAGCTGTGTTTGCCGGTACGTTATGGTATATGCTATGGTATATGGTATATGGTGTGGTATACCACAAAAGATCTGAATCTCATGCTGCGTAAGCGCCGATGAAAGTGCTGCCTGTGTGGAGCTCTGGTTGGAGCTTGGATGCTGCAGTGCCATCATTTCTCCTTGGGTCCATGTTAGTCAAATGATGTTGGCATTTACTTACTTTGTTTTTTTTTTCTATTATTTTTCTATTTCTTTTTCTATTTGCTAAATGTGTCCGCAATTGTGCATAATAAAAACGAAAAGCGTGTAAAACATAAAGCACAACAAAAATCAATTGGAAATTTTACTTTCGACGTTGAAATAGAAAAAAAATAAAAAAAAAAACAATTGAGAAGAGGCGGAAGATGCCACACGAGGCGACTGAGATTGAACCAAAATTGAACCTGTAATACTCACATTTGTCGACTCGATTTGCGTGCTGTCATTAAACTATAATTAAATTTCTTTTCTTTTGATTTTCACCCTGCAAGTTAAAAGTCATCCTCCGTCTAGGCATAAACACATACATACATACATCCATCGCATGAAGGGTTTACCAAAACTTCACGCCTGTCACGGCTCTCTTGGAATTTATATTTCTTTCAGTTTTTTTCGATGATTTGTTTTTTTGTTTTTGTTTTGTATTTTTTTTTTTATGAGCAGACACAGCAGTTGAAATTTGAGATTTTTATGTAGAAGAGAGATTCACTTGCTGTTTTTTTTTTTTTTTTGCACAAAACAGAAAAATGGCGAAATTTCAGTTTGGCTGATCGATTGAAAGAATTGAAACTTGGTCAGGGGAAAACTTGAACCAGAAATTATGTGCTCAACAAATTTCTAAAAGAAATCTAACAATGCAAAAAAATAGATGAAAAAAAAAGAAAATGTTTATTTATTTTAGACTTATTTTTTTAGTTATTAAAAGTGATTTCTTTTGTGTTGTGGCATGTTATTCTTAAATGGGATGAATATTATAATGAATAAAGTATAATAATTTAAATATTTATTTGAAAATTTAAAATTATTGATATTTAAAATAACAAATTTTAAAAAATAATTGGGAAAAACCCAGAAAAAACCCCATAAGACCAAAAAATCTTAACACTTTGTCTGCATATGGTGTATATCAACATGTATACCAAATTTGGTTGCTCTAGCTCCAAAACTGTGGAAAAAAGCTGCGTTCATACAGACGGACAGACCGACAGACATTTCACAAGCCCAAAAAACTCCTTTTTCTTCTTTTCAAAAAAATTCAAAAAAAGAGTATAATTAAAATTGTAAATTAAGAGTGAAAATTGAATGAAAATTTTTAACAAAAATAAGTTTATTATAAATACGAAATAGTAGGAAAAATAATAACTACATGATAGATGAGAATTTGTATAAGAAAATGAGCAAAGAAGGTAAGAAGAAGGTATGGAAAAGACAATAGATATTACAAATCAAAATTGAAGCTAGTCAGGAAGTTTTTGAAAAATGTATGTATGAATCCAAGTATATCATTAGCAATACCAGGAAATCTTTATACAAATAGTTAGAGTGCTTCAGCAAACATAGAAATCATATGAATATGAAATAGTACATAGCTAGCATTTGTATTAGTTTGGCTAAGAATTAATGCAGAAACAAGTTGAATACTAGTTGAAATGATAATTGTAAGTTTGTGGCTATAATGCGTGGGTAATTTCTGTGGCAGCTGTGTATGTTATTTTCTAATGAATTTATGAGCTGTCGCTGTGCGCAGGCATATCACAACTGGCTGCTTTGAGCAGTAGCCGCCTGGAGGCATATGGAGATGGAGATGGAGATGGAGATGGTAGACCCACCCAGTGGCTTGCTTATATAGAGACTTTGCAAAAGTTGCAACTTGCAACGTTTCAATGCCTCTTTGTTGTTTGGCTCGGTTTGGTTTGGTTTGGTTTTGGTTCGGTTTGGTTCGGTTCAGTTTTGCTTGGCACTGTTCTCTGTGCTCTGTTCTCTGTGCTGTTCTGTTCTGGTGCATGTCAGGCGACTTTCAGGCCAACTGCTACTTACGACTGCCAACTGGCCATAATATGTAATTTCAATGATTTGCATACAAAACACTTTTCACCAAACGAAACACACAACAAGAAACGAAGCGACCGCTTCGCCAGTCCATGCCACAAAGTAGTAGCTGAGGATGGAGCTGCAGCTAATGCTGAGGCTGGCCACATCAGCAGCAGCAGCAGCAGCAACAACAGCAGCAGCAACAACATCAGCAGCAGCAGCAGCAGGCATAGAATTGGCATGGGCAAACAAACACGTTAAATACTTCCGCGTTGCAGCCGCGTTTCTTGCATTCTGTGGCAAAACGAAGCTGCAGGTACAGGCAAAGGGGGCCTTAGCCTGGCCTTAACCCACCACACCCCGCGCAGCTTGTTTTTTGTTGTTTTTTTTTTTTTTGGCTCGTTTTCATAAGCCTCGAAATATTCATATTTGTCACGAAGCGAATGCCGTAAATGCTGCATGCTGCTTATAGCTTGTATGGATGGCTATGGGATGCGAAGATTTCCTGGCCAAGAATGAGGCCAACTAATGGCAAAACTGGGCAGGGGCCTTTTGCCTTTTTCCCTGTTGCTGCGTGGATTCTGCGAAACCGAAAATTATAATAACCAGTTTAAAGTTGAGCTTCGCTTATTCTTTACTTTTTGTTTTTTTGGCAAGCCGGCCAATGACCCAGCACTATAAAGGGCCAAAAACGGTTGGCAAGTAACGTATCATTGAAAGAGGGGAGGGGGACGGGCTTACGCAGAATATCGTGAGCAGGCTTAAAAAGAAGTCTTTTGCAGCAAGGTCAGCAGGAGCTGTGCAGAGGTAGGGGGCTAGGGATTGGGGAATGAGAATGGTGTTCTGCGGCGAAAGTTGTTATTTTTTTCGGGGCCAAAAAAAAAAAGAAAAAAAGTCCATTTAGATTTAATGAGATATTGGGCCCAAGTCAAGTCGCGTCCAGCGTGGCCTTTCCTTTGGCACAGAAGCATATGAAAACTGCAATAAAGCAAATGCTTGACGCTTGTGGCCCATAACGAATGAACAGCAGTCGCAGCAGCAGCAGCAGTCGCAGCAGCAGCAACAGTCGCAGCAGCAGCAACTACACAAATGTATTTTTTTGAACAAAAATTCCAAAAGCAAATCCATTTTGTTCCGACTTTCATTTCGGAGCAGCACAACACACTAACACACACACACACACACACACACACAGAGAGCAGACAAAAAGTGAGCCACAGTTGGAGGCAAGCGGCAATCGCTGCACAGTTTGAAGACAATTGTATAAATGAAAGTTTAAGATCTCCATGGTGTGTCTTGTGTTATGTGTTTGTGGGGCAGGGCAGACGTGTGCGCCTCACTGATATGAGCTAACGGTGGCTATATGCCACTGGCTGCTGCGGCAGCGACAGGTTGTACTCTTATAGCCAATGCCGGCACTTGACCATGCCCCATGCCACACACTCCAATCTCCCCACACACACACACACACACACCCAGACCCAGACCCGGCACGTGTTGCCCCCCAAATGGAAATAGAAAAAAACAAAAACACAATTTTCAATTGTTTAGCTGTGTTTTGATGCTGGGGCACATTTCTCCAATGCAGGCTACTTTGATTTCGATTTACTTTTGCTTTTCATTGTTAATATGTGCCGCCAATGCGATGATGATGGCGCTGCCCTTTTGATACTGGGGAAAGAGGTGAAGGTGGCGGGTGAAGTTGAAGCTGGTGAAAGAGCAGTGTGCATCATATGGGTATTTGTTAGTTTCTGTTAAGGCTTTAATAACAATTTTATGGTTTTTAACGCAATTTGCTTTGGCTGAAGCCCATTAAGTGCAACGTTTCCATGGCAGTATGGGGAGAGAGATCTGTTTCTAAAATAACGCAACAATAACAGTACAATTGTAGCTAAACTATTTTAAATTTTTTACATTTATTTAGTTTATTTTACTTGAGTATTTTTAATAAGAAGTCTGTTGAAGAGCGAAAAATTAACAGGTCTGTTCTGGTTTCCACTTTCGGTGAAATAATTGCGAAAGTGAATTTCTGTGAAAACATTTCCACTATCACTTTTGACAACAGATTGTGAAAGGATTCAATTTCGTAGATGACAGCAATAAAGAAGTTTTGAACAATATAAAACGATTTTCAATTCAGCAAAATGTGGACGAAAGTGGAAACAGGAACAGGCCTGTATATTGTATAGTATAAAATATGGGTATTTTACATCTGTTTATATGTCTGTTCATCAATCATTATAAAGCTTGAGTATTAGAAAAACTAAAATCTTGTTTTTTAACTATAATTTAGTTAGGATCAAGTTACCAATTCTTATACTTATCAGAATATCCAGCCAATTAGCACATCTCCAAGTGTTTTACGTAAAATGAAAATCATTTATAATTCTTGGGTAAATAAAAAATGGCAATAAATCATTTTTTCATACAGACAGCTGCCTTAGATATCTTTTTACACGCGCTGTTAAGCAGTTGTCTGCAAATAAATATTAATTATAATTAACAATGTTTTGATAAAAATCACAATAATTTAATAAATTAAAACGCAATGTTTACTAACAAAGGAGCATAGTTACAATTAAGAAGTTTATTACTTAATCAACGACCTTCCTTATTAATAAAGTTCCTCCCAAGAAAATACTTAAAGTTCATTATTTTACAAATGTATTCATAGTTCTCTCAACTCTGCACATAATCAAACTCAAGATCATTCCCCTTTTTTATACAATCAGCATCAATTATGCACTCTTCAAATGGTATATTGATTCTTATACATATGTCTTTATATATATATTTATATATGTTTCTGCTATGTCTTTTTTTTGTGGGACAATCAAGCTCTCGTGTTACGCCTTCCGGTGCTCGATATAAATCATCAAATTAATGCCTTGTCTTGTTTCGTTATTCGAGAAAATTCACCAAAATCGAAGCAATTTTTAAGCAAGATCAAAGAAAGAAAACGAAATCAGAAAAGATCAACGCTTTCAAGTGCCCACTTGGCACAGTATAAAAAAAGGTCTTTACGCTTTTTATGCGAAGGCGATTGCTTGGTTACTTTGTGCGTGGGTAGTTTCAGAAGTTTGTCATGCTAAAATTTAATAATAGAAATGCATAGTTTGAAATATTATGGTTTGGCTTATTATATTATAATAAAACACGTATTAAATGAATATTTTAAATTGTATTTAATATATTTCAACTAAAAATATCACACTCAAAATAGTATTTCTTCAATTGTGGAAAATTTACGCCAACTTGAGGAAAAGCGGTATTGATACAGCGCCATGATATTTTGCTGCGTAGAAGGCCAGCTTTCTCAAAAAAAGCGAAAATGTTGAACCTTAATAAAATAAAAGGTTCTATCAAATTATTATATATATTTTTTATATTATTATATATTATATATTCTATAAAAGAGAAAAAAATTTTCTTTTTATTGGAAATTAGTACATTTTTTTCCAAGAGGAATTCAAATTTTATGCAGAAAAGAAAAATATTCAGAAATTATTGAAAGTTATAGAAAGAAAAGGAAAATAGTAAGCACTTAATTGATAACTCTTTGATATACTCCTTCCAAAACTACTTGAACCACCCACCCTACGCCCGACAAAATCACTGTTTCAGCGCCAATTTCTTCGACCAGAGCTCTGGGTGAGTGCTCGAAACGAACTCAAATGCGAAAATTACACCCCAAGCGACCAATTTAAAGCCATTAAATTATAATTTGTACATTTTAAAGAGCCTTCAAACTGACAAACTGAAAAACTGACCGGACAGCGCATAACAGGGAGACACCCAAAGACGCATTATTCAATTAGCGTAGACGCTTTGTTTATTTTGTTTTTTTTTTTTTTTTTGGAGTAGAATCGTTCCGCAATTGTTGCACAAGTCGCACCCAGACGCAACTTACTTAGTTAGTATGCAACATGAAATTGAAGCGATTGCTCAACGTTGGCGGAAGCAAAACGAAAAAACGGTTAAATTTTGTTTAAAAAAAAAATAGACTAAATAAAAAAAGTGAAAAAAAAAAAACTAAAATGCAGTCGTTGTGTCTTTGAAGTTTTGTCATTGTGTAGGTTATGTTTATCTGCTTTAATCTGCGGCTTGGCAACTGTCGCCAACACTGACACTCATAATTAAAGAAACAAATAAAGCACACTGCATAACACACAACAACAACAACAGCAGCAGCAGCAACGTTGCAGTCGCAGTCGACAGCCGCAGTGGCCACATTAACATAGTGCAAGAAAATAATAATAACAACAACAACAACAACAGCAGCAGCAGCAGCAGCAGCAGCACAGACGATAACGAAGACGACGACGACGACGGCACTTGTCGTGTCTGCGTCTGCGCAGCGCTGGCGTCGTCGCTGACTGCGCTGCCGCCGTCGCCGACTTTGCAAAGCTCGCCTTGACTTTGACTTTGCGGGAGCTTTTTAAGCTGCGCCATTGTCTGCGCCGGCGTCGCTGCCGCGGCCGCTGTTGGTAACTTCTTCGTGTCTGCAAACGGCTGCTGTCTTAGTTCTTAAGTCCGTCGTTGGCGTGCTCCTCTTCAGTTCGTTGCTGACCAACGTAACGTGCGGACGTGCCCCAAGTTCGCCACAAAAGCAACAAAACTAATAAAAACGATAACAACGATAACGAACAGCGTGTTTTAGTGTTGCGCTTGGTTGTTGCAAACAAACAACAAAATATATATATGGACAAGCCAAACAACAGAAAATACAAATTAAACTTTAAATGGTAAAAAAAAAAATATTATAAAAAATGTGCGCGACGCGTGTGCAAAATTAAAAAAAAAAAAACTTGCCAAAAAAAAAAAAAAATCAGAAAATTATAAACCAAATAATAATAATAAAATTAGGGCCTAAAGTGTTTGTTGGTTTACTTGCTGCAAATTAAGCGCTTAACATTTTTGCCACGATAAAAAAAAAAGAAAAACGTATCTCAAAGTCAAAGAATTTCTCCAACTTCTTTTTTTTACGGTCTCGCTGCCGATCTCGTAAAACGTCTCTTCTCAATGGGTTTGCTGTGTTTGCTGTTTGGGGCTGTGGCTGTGTTTGAAGCTGTGGGGCTCTGCCAGCGTTGATTTTGTCCATGTCCAGCCTCTGGGGCATGAGTCAAGGCAAGAGCGGGGGTTGGGGGTATAGGGCATGAGCGCTGTGTATGCTGTCTCCTCGGCTGTTCATGTCCAAGGCGCGGCCAGCGGCGACTGTAATTTCTGTCTTGCGCATTCTAAACACACACAGATACACACACATACAGGCACACATAGAAAGACACACTCGAAAAAGCAAACAAACAAACAAACAAACATGAAACGCAGTCAAGTGAAGACAGCACAAGTTCAAGGCGCAGGGGGAGGCAGCCAGATGAAGACACTCCTGCCATGGCTAGTTTGGAAGCAGAGATGCAGATGCAGCAGCAGCAGCAGTTGCAGTTGCAACAACAACACATGTGCTGCTGCCCGCCTCTCGCTCGCTCCCACTAGCTCACTCTCGCTGTTTTGTGCTGTCTCTTTCCGGCGCATTGCGTCGCCATATTGGGCGCATAACGGTGCAAAAATCGCGCTGCTTTTGTGGCTGTACAGTGTACACATGTGTGTGTGTGTGTGTTGCTGCTTTTTATGCTGCTGCTGCTGCTGCATTGATGACGACCCAGCGACCGATAGACCGATACAACGATACACCAAAGACGACCAAAGTGCGATCAAGCGAAAACCGCAAATAAAAAAAAATACATAAAAAAAAAACGAAGACAGATAGAAAGAACAACAAAAAATGCGCTCGCAAAGTTTTGCTTCCCATCTGCAACATCCATTTGCAGTTTTGCGGTTCTTGCCACAACACTTGAGCAGCAAAATGCTGATCGATTGTGCGTGGCAGACACATAAATTCCGCTGCAGCTGCGACTGCTGCATCCTTAAGTCCTGCCACTGCTGCTCCTGTCACTGGGTCAGCTTAACAATCAATCTTGCGCTGCTGCTGCCGCTGCCGCTGCTGCTGCTCCTGCTAAGCTGATTGAATATGCCACAACGCGGCACGCCCATAAGCTATTCACGCCCAATGCTTGCACTTTGACCGCAATGCAAATAATCATAATTTACAGGATTTGTTCAAAATAGCATGCATAAACCAGCTAGCAGCATTGGCAACGTGTCTACACTGAGAGAAATTAGTGCTGGAAACTAGCATATATAAACAAGTGTAAAACAAATGTCAAACTGTTTCAGTTTCCACTTTCGCAAAGATTTTGTGGAATTGTATTTTCCTTAAATATTCAATTTTCATTTGTTTCGTTAAGCTAGAGCATTGAGTTCTATCTTAATGGCAAGTAAATTCGATTCTAGCTCTAACGCAGGTGAATTCAATCCGCAAAATCTGTTGAAAAATTAAAATGAGAACATTTGGAGATATTTCACTTCCGCAAAATCTTTGCTGAAAGTGGAAACCGAAACAGACCTGAAAGCGAGAAAAAAAAACAAAATTATTTAAATAGTCTGGCCTGTTTCCATTTCAAATTCCGATCAAAACATTCGATATTGAAATTATTAGCAGTTCTGAATTCCAAATATTAATAGAAAAGTTGGTTCGCAAATTTTGTGACAGCGGATTGAATAGTTTTTGAACTTAGTTTTAAAAAGGAAGTACGATAGCTTTTTCATGTGAAAACAGGAAAACGATACGAAATGAAAAGTTCTCGGAAATGGGAACAGCCCTGATTTTGACTTAATAAAAAGTTGTACGACACTTAATCTTTTCGGAAAGAGCAGGAAATGTTATACAATATGTTATCTCTTTGAAAAGAGCAGCAAATGTCATACGACATTTTCCTGATTAGTCTAGTTGACCAGAAAACTCTTGGAAAACTTATAAAAACATAAAACTGTTTCTCGACTTAAATAAATATATTTATTATATGTATGTACCCAAAAATGTTTCGTAAATGTTTCACGTGCAAACCTTCAAATTCAGTTTACTTAAAAAAGCATAGCGCTATAATTTACAAGAGCACCTCAATGGTCAATAGGTTATGGTCCCCGCAGAGTTTCACAGCAACCAAGTATTTGTGCTGTCTGTAGTATCTCTGTGTGTGTGTGTGTGTGTGTGTGTTTGAGTGTATGTGTGTGTGCCCTGGCTCCAAGGCATTAACATAGACTGCAGTTTAATGGGCCACACAGACAAGAGACAACACAGCGTTGAACGTCCAATGCTCACTAATTTTTATGTGCACAGCTTGCGGCTGTTTGGTGCTTAAAGTTGCAGCCCACTTTAAACGGAACTCTCGGACGAAGGCAACGCCTCTCAGTTTTTTATTAAGTTATAAAAAGGCACAATAAATGCACACACAGATAATGCTGAGAAGCAGTCCAAATACGTATCCAAAAATTGAATGGTCGAACAGAGAGTCGCCTAACGGTTAAGGGGTCTGGAAGAAACACACACAGATCGAAATTGCAATAAACTGAGATTTTATTATAGAAAAAGAAATGCCCAAAATTGGAGAGACAAAGACAAAGGTCGACACAGCAAGTGAAAATAGCGACAAATCAAGAAGAAACAAAAGTAGAGGAAGCAGCAACAATTATGGCCAGCCAGGTGTTAATATCAAGTTCGTTGCCTAAGTCTTTCGTTTTTTTTTTTTGTAAAAGTGGAGCGCAACAGCAGCGCCCATTGAATGTGAATGAGGGGCGTGTGAGCCGGCCGGCAAAAACAACAAAAAACACGAAACACACTCAAAATATTTTATTATTATTATTATTTTTATTATTATTTTGCTGCTTTTTGTTGTTTTTTTGGAACGCACATTTCGTTTTTGTGCTTAACACACATTAAACGTTTCGTTTGGTTTCATTTCGTTTCATTTCCGTTTTGACCCCGTCAAGTTCAAAGGTTGTGCCTACACACACATACACACACACACACACATAGAGATATAAAAACGACTGCAACAACAACAACAACAACATAAAAGATATATACAAAACAACGCAAGCAAGTTGCATTTTACAACAAAGCATTGCTGGGAAATACTTCTTGGAAGCGAGAGCTCCATGAGAGCAACAACAACAACAACAGCAGCAGCAACAATGACAGCGACAGCGACGCCAACATCGACGTCGGCTGCGACGAGAAAGCAACCTGCAAATAACACGATGCTCAGCGAAGCTTTTACGGTTAAGCGGCTTTTAGCGGTAAGTCTCTCTCTATAAGAAGAACAACAACAAAGTTCGCCAATACAATCAAAATAAATAACTAACTCAATTTGCAAATCTGAACAATAAGAACAAATATAATAACAATATATATATATATTTTCTAATTTTATTTTTTTGGGGCGTTGCCAATGTGAACTGCTCTACAAAAACTTCAAAAATATTGTCATTGTTCAGTTTGTGCATTGCCAACATAAAGATAAAGATATACTATATATATATATCGTACTTAACACTATCTTCTTTTTTTGTTAACACTTTTTTTTTTTTTTTTTGTTTGGCGTGGGTTGAACTGTAGCATTTACTTTTAACTTGACTTTGACTTTGATCGTGGGCCGTTGGCCAAGTTAGTACTCATTTGTCTCTTGCTCTCTCCGTCTCTCTCCATCTCTCTCCATCTCTCTCGCTCTGTGTGTGTGTGTGTTTGTATGAAAAGAGCTGTGAAGTCGGCCATTGGGTCAAACTGTGGCTGATAGATGGATAGGCGTCGATGATGATGTTTCTTCTGCTTGTTCTTGTTATTGTTTTTGTTGTTTGTTGTTTGTTGCCTAGCAGGGAGTCGTCACTTTGAGCGCTGAGTAATGTAGGCAAATTAATCTAATAATAAAAAAAGGTGGGAGTTGCCTTTTTTATATTATTTGAGTTTAGACTTGGGAACTAGAGTCTTTCTTTGCTTCACTGGTTTTTATGTTTTGCCATAAAAGCTATGAATTATTAGATTCATAAATGTTAATGGCGCTTTTCATTCCACCAAAACTCATAAAAATAATATAGTTTTATTCTTTAAACATGCACAGTAAAACTAGTTTTAATAATTGTATATTGCCAGTGGGCTAAAAGCTTTTACTATTTGCAAATACAATATAATATACTATTAAAATATTATAGATTATAAAAAAGCTGTTAGAAATATTCACATTTAGTTTTTCTATACTGAAAGAACTCTAGGCTGATTTCATGCGAGTTAGGCATGATTTATGCACAAGTTAAGGCTGAAATAGAACCTACTTAGAATAACTTACCATGAATTTCGAATCTAGGAGTAATATTCATGCATAAAAGTCAAATTATGCATTGTATTCATGCATTCTAGGCATGATTTATGCACAAGTTAAGGCTGAAATCGAACCTACTTAGAATAACTAATCATGAATTTCGTATCTAGGAGTTATATTTATGCATAAGAATCAAAAGTCATGTATTTTACGCATGATTTATGCACAAGTTTTGTCTGAAATCGAACTTACTTAGAAAAACTAATCAGGAATTTCGAATCTTGGAGTAATATTCATGCATAAAATAGTCATAAAGTGCATAAGTAACACTTTATGTTAACTTTGCCATGTGTAGCTATACATAAAATTGCATCATTTATGCCTTGCTATGCATAATTGTTGTATAAAGAGCATAACTGCCAGATAACTGTTAAAATTCAAATTTTTGATTAAGCTAAGTATGAATACTGCCTAACATTTCTCTCCGTGTACTTCTAAAACATTTTTTTGGTAGTTACAACTTTATTGTGTGGTGAAAATTCTCAAGTTCCATTTTTTTTTTAGAGATTTATACGCATTTTCATTAATAATTAAAATTCGAAGCATAATTCACACGCTTGATTTTTATCTATTACAGAAAATAGGGACATTTCCGACAACTTTTCATTCCGAATTGATTTTGATTTTGTATTCCTATTTTCGAACGAAATAGCTTTCGTTCTTCCTTTTTAAAGCTAAGCTCGAAAGCTTTTCATTCAACTGTCTCAAAAGGAAACTTTTAAAACCAACATCTTCATCGATGTTTGGAATTCAGAGCAGAGCATAATTACGATCTTGAATGTTTTGCTCAGAAACGCAAATGGGAAGAGACTGATTTATTTCTATATCTTTTCAATTTCAACAATTTCTCAATAGATTTTATACACTTTTCACACATTTTTCTTTCCTGCCGCAGCCAAACTAACAAATTATTTTTTATCAATTTCTTTGTTGGTTTTTCGCTCTTAAGTTTTTCCTAGTTTTTCCCGGTCAGTTTCTAGACGCTGCAACCTGCATAGCGCTGCGTTGATCAGACGCTGCTCGCCCCTTTTATGCCAACCCTTGCCTCCTGCCGCATGCAGCAGCTGGCGGCCAAAGGTCAGCAGACAGTCTGGTGCCCGACGATCATTAAAATGTACGAAAGTAATTTGTAAAACACGAAAAATGATTTGCTTTTTTTTTTTTTGTTTTTGCTGCTGCTGTGTTTTTTTCTGCTGTTTTGTTTTGTTGTTGTTTTTAATGGTTGGTCCTGTTGCTGTTCTTTTACGATTCTAAAAAAACAAAAAAGGTAAATTACGAGTAACGTCTGGGCGTTCTGGGTTCCGGTTCATCATTAGCACAACGGCATTGTAAAATTGCTAAGCTGCAATAAACAAAAAATAAATCAACCAAAAGACAAACAACTATTCCCCCAGCTAAAACTTCAGCCTGATGACTGATGCTTTTGGCGGTCAAAAGGCGTGTGTGTGTGTTGTGTGTGTGTTGTGTGTGTTTGCAGCTTCCAAGATCAAGATGGATTACAGGTCGGCACTTGTAAATCAACGGGTGGCACATACAGCTCACAGTTATTTACCTAAGCAGCCCAGTTGCAAATAATTCATATTTTTTTTGGGAGCATTTAGTTGGCGAAGTTGACTCAAAGTGAGACACACTCGAAAGTTGCTGGCAACAACAATATGTCTGGCAATGAAAGTAACTTGACTTCTTAATGGGTCAACCTGCTACACATCTACACATAGAAAGAGACAGCAGGCAACAAAAAGAGAGAGAGAGAGAGAGAGAGAGAAAGACATATGCTGCCACTCTAATGGGCCAACAACAATGATCACATTCTCTGCTCGTGCTTAAAAGCCACTCGAAAGCATAATTAAACAATTTTTATTGACTTTTTTTTTTTTTTATATTGATGCCGCCACTGAGGCTAACAGATTTAGCTTTGAGAATGGAACTGAGACTCTGTCTCTTTCAATTCTTTGGCCTGTGCTGCCTGTTTCCATTCTTTTTAGCCCGTACAGCACCCGCTGTTCCCCCTTTTTATATCTCTTACCAATTGCTGCTGCTGCTGTTGAGTGTTTTGTTATGAGCCCACGTTTAAGTTTTGCGGCTTGTGTCAGCTAACAGCAACAACAACAACAACTACAACTACAACGTACAAAAATCCAATTGGAAATAAGTAGAAATTGTGGTTGTTAAGTGATTGTGGAGAGCGTAGTTGAAAAGTGCATCAAAGCCAAACTCTAACTGTAGATTTCTTGCAGCCAAAAGAACTTCAATTCGAATTATATAACCCAAGCCAAACCATATTATGGCAAACCTACATTATACCTATTATTTTCTTACTTCGAATGTGTTGAAATTAACTTCGAACTTTCGCATTAACCTTAATAAAGCAACAAATTTTGGATAATCTTAATTATATTAATATGATGCTGTGTTCGGATACTTTATTTGAGCACTGCAGATAATGTTTTTAGCGTGTTCTGATGAAAAATGTATAGATAACAGTTAGAAGGAAGCTTTTCCGTTTGTTTGTCTGTCCGTATGTCCGTCTGTTTATATGCAAACTCGCTCAGTTTTGAAGCTACCTTGATGAAACTTGGCACAGATGTTTCTTTGTGCTACAGGCAGTGCATAAGTCAGAATCGAACGCATCGAATGACTATAACATATAGCTTCCATAGGAACAATCGGTCGAAAATTTTGTTTTTTAATATATCTCTACAAAACTTAGCAATTCTGAGTTTTAGCATTATATTAACTTGTTTACAAAATTTCATTAAAATTGGACCACTATATCTAATAGCTGTCGTAGGAACAATCTGGCGAAGCAATAAAAACTTTTTTGTTTCTAAAGATAACTCAACCAAACTCACAATTTTAAAGTTAAGGCACGTCTTAGACATTTTGACAAAATTTCATTAAAATCAGACTACTATAACTTATAGCTACCATAGCAACAATCGATTAAAAAATAAATTTTTTAACGAAAAAACAGCTTTTTCTGCTTTTTAGTAAGTTCCTGTTAAGCTGACCAAGTTTAATTAAAGTTAAAATCAGGCGACTATATGTTATAGCTATCATAGGAACAATCAGTCGAAAACTATGTTTTCATATGAACAACTTTTCTGCAATATTTTCACACATGAAAGTCCTGCTGAGAACAGTCTTCATTACAATCAAGTGTGCTGAAGAAACGGAAACTAACAATAAACATCTTTATAATCAACATTATCATTAATCTAATGGAATACACACAAAAAAAAAGAAATCGTGTAAAACTTGCATCAATAGTCGCATTCAGCTGCATTCAGGTTCCTCATCCTTTTTATCTGCCACTCTTACAACCAATTCAAATGGCAGTAACAACAACAACTAACTGTAATCTTGTGTTTAAAGTTGTTAAATTTGTTGGCAACAAGAGGAACTTGGCTTGCGTGCTTCAGACAACGATTGGAATTCGTATTGAATACCCCTACCCTCCCCACCCTCCCCCTCCTTTTACAGCTGGTATATCTGTTTCAATTTAAAGCCATCATAGAATTTAATGCCTCAACAAATTTAAGATGGAAATTAAATATATAATTACACGAATCAGACGGCAGACGTGGAGTATTAACATCGGTACTCCGACTATGCAAATTGATATACATATATATAGTTATATAACTTCAGTTAGGTTAGAGCGTTAAGGGAGAGTTCTACAAACAGTTGGCATAATTAATGGCGTGTGGCCGAGTGCATTGTACTCTGAAACGGTTTTTATCTATAAGATACTTAATACTGTGCTTGTTCTAAATGCAAAGGCCAAAAACATACAAAGCGGCTATATATATATAACATAGAGAACCTGTAGTATCTACCCTTGCTCTGCTTTTTGTTTAATTATAGAGCTTTAGTCTGGCATTAAGGTTGGGTCTGGTTGGGTTTTCTTGGGCGTGTGTTGTGTTCAGGCAACTGTTAATTTTGTTTTACAACTTTGGTTTGTATCTTTGTAGCATCTATAACGTGCTCGTCTATCTTGCTAACTGTCTGTTACAAAAAACCAAAAACCAAAACACACACATACGTTATAAGCACATGTGTGTATGTGTGTGTTTGTTTTTTGCCCACTTCATTCATAAAAAAGTAGCTGTACGAGAGTATCTTGTATCTTGTATCTCTCTTGCGATTTTCGACTACACAAATTAATTATATGAGCATGCTGCTGCAATACATTTATTATTGTTGCTATTGCTCTTTGCGTTTGTTGTTGTTTATGGCCAAGACATTTGGCTAACGGTGCTTTCGTGTGCTTAAACAATTAGTTGTAGCTTAGCCAGCAATATGTGCTTATGTATGTATTTGTATATGTGTGCACTCCCCCATATGCTACCCCCCATCTTTGGCATATTCTTTACGCTTTGCCTGAGCTGCTCAAATTTTATGCTTCGCTGGCTATTAAATTGTTTATTAACGCTTATTCTTATATCATCTGTAGTTATGTAAGATTTTTTGTGGATTTAATCTGGTTGTATATTACGTTAGATATTACCTTATGTTAGATATTAACTGACCATTCAGCTACGCTGTCAAATTCTGTCTTCTGCTAATGTGGCATAGCGAACATATTGCTATAATAAATTGTAAGACTTGTTTGCTTAACATCTTTTTTCTGATATCATTTGAGTAGTTTATAGCTAGATAAATAGTTGCTTTCTTAGATTAAGTAATAGTTTTGAGCAGCTATTTAAATGTTAGTTCAAAGTAGAGTTGAGCATTCCAGTTGCTTATTGGTATATGGTTCAGTAGTTCCTTTTCTAATAAAAGAACTAATCTTTCTTTTAGTTGCTTTATCTGAAAAGGAACTTATTATAGTTCCTTCCTGGATAAGAAAACTAATCCTTTTATTAATTCCTTTATGGATAAAAGCACTAATCTTTTCTTTATTTCCTTTCCGGATAATTTACTTTGATTCAAAGACTAATGCCATATCATATCATGCATCAAATTTTCGAAAAAACGATAATCCCAATAGAAAATTTGAAGCTGATGAGCTAAAAATGGAAAAGAAGATCAAGTTAAAGAAAGATGTACTATATTAGTTCAATTTATTCAAAGTAGTTCAGCTCGAATCGACCCAACTCTAGTTTAGAAGCTATATACAACTGGATAAATATAACCATAATCTCTGAAGGTCTCAAGGCTGATGCACTTTATTTTAATAGTTAACTATGATAATATTTCTATAATTTCAAGAAATCAGTACTAATTATCGTCAAAAATTCTGTTTATTTGCCATTCTAGTTTTTCATATTGTTCACACTGGTTGTGCACACATCTCAGGCATTGGAGCTGGGTGACAAATGCCAGCATGATATGGACTGCACAGATTTCATCAAGGGAAGCAGCTGCTCAGCGCTGGGCTACTGTGAGTGTGCGCCCTACTTTGTTCAATTGGATGCCAAACGTTGTTTGTCATGTAAGTATAATAGTTCTAACTAGTTAACTGGGCAAAGTCAATCTTTGAGTAACCCTCATTTAAGAACCAGAGACGACATAGATACACAAGTAAACATTCCAATACAATTGCATATTTGTGGCTATATTGAAAGTGTTGTTGTTGCTGCAAACAAAACGTGCTTAGGATGTTTGCTTAGTTGCAGAACCGTTACTTATATATGCATAACTCTCTCTATTAATATATATATATTTTCTTGGTTTTAGCTCAACTCTTGGGCGGAGACTGCCAGCTGAGCGAGCAGTGTTCAATGAAGGTGGCCAATAGCAGCTGCTTGGATGGCGCCTGCCGTTGCACGGAGGGATTCTTGCAATTCCGGAAGCATACATGTCTGGGACGTAAGTATCAGACAACTGTTGATCAATTGTGGCCCTAATTGCATGGAATTGCATAATTATAATAACCTTAATAATAGCATATCATATAATGATGTTCTTCAAAGATCATTCAACTCTTTGGTGTTTGGCAAATTGCAATAAAATGCTTGGAAAAAAATGAATGGAACTTTGATTGCTTATCATAAGAATTACACGCAAGAGACTCTAAGTCATCTTTTTCTTTTTTTAAAAATATTTCTGACTCTTTTTCTATAATCTGTTTAACCATCTCATTTCGTTTCCGTTGATTGTTTGCCGTTCGTTAACACTTCTATAACAATTTTCCTTTCTTTTGCCGCCACTTGACACAAACAATTAACATGGGCATAACAATAATAATAACAATAACAACAACAACAACAACTTCTATAACAACAATTTCTACTCGTAGGCTAACAAGACAATCGTGTCACTAATTATACGCATAATTGGTTAATTTTCCAAGAACCTCGTAATGAAGCATAAGCCGCTAAAAATCTACGTAAAACGTAATGTGAATTGTTGAATTTTTCAATTTGAATTCCCAACAGAGTTCTAAAAGCAGAATTTAAGCTGGAATTTCAATTAGAAGTTAGTAATGCTTGATTGCGTTGAGAGTTTCTTTTTTTGTAGCTTGAACTTCAATTTAAAGTTAGTAATGCTGTAGTAACTATCATAAAAATCTCATAAAATTTGCACTTTTCATTATGGCAAGTCGTTACATTAGCTGCGATTAATCACAGTGGCATTAAGCCTTTGATTAACCTATCCCAACTTAAGGATCACAACGAATCAGCCATAATTAACTAATTAAGGAAACAACTTAAATTAGATTAGCTAGCAAAAGCGTGTAATTAAAGGCTAGTAAACAATGAAGTTCTTAGGTTCGAATTCCGCGTAGCATATAAAGTCGTAGACAAAGTTCAGCTAACAATGAAGTTCTAGGGTTCGAAACCACAGAAGCATATACAGTTTTAGACGAAACTTAGCCAGCTTAGAGCCCCCTTTGTGCTAAGCCTCTTTTCGCAAATGACTAACTCTGACCTTGGAAAAATATACTTCTAAATTTAAATCTGGATGAAGTCAGCTACAATCATTTAGTTTTATGATTAATGATCTTTAAATATAAGCCTACACAGATTAAATGTGATGCAAACATTAGTAAAGCGTCCGATCCAGCAGATTTTACTTAAATTTAGCTATTTTTTTCTGGGCTTGCAAGCGATTTGTATCAAAACTTGGGTTCGAATTCACTCGCTACCTTTAAATAGAAGCCTGCAATGATAAAGTGTGGTTTAACTGTTAGTTTGACGTTAGTTCCAGCAGATTCTGCTTCAATGTAGCTACTTTTTCGGGACTTGCAAACGATTTGTATCAAAACTTGGGTTCGAATTCTCAATCGCTCTCTCGCTCTCTTACTGTCTATTGGCATATTGGCGCCTGATATCGTTAATCTGATTAGAATGTTTGGTTCGAGTGGAGAGGCAGCTGTTTGTTGTCTTGCGGTACATTTGTTTGCCCTGCTGCTTAGCAGTCAGCCAAAGAGGCAGACACGAAATGGACCTGGACTTGGTCTTAAACTTGGACTTGGAACAGGGAGCAACTGCAGCAACTGAAATAGCTTTAGTTCGTGTCTTTGCCATTCACCTGTTGCATTCTATGCTACTATGTTGTTGCTGGCGACATAATTATAGCGCATTTAAATGCACTGAATACGTATGCCGCCCAGTGGGCGTGGCACACAGCAACAACAGCTGGCAACTGACATTGCCATGCTTTAATATTTAATTAAAATTATTTTAATGATATGTGGTCAGGTCGACAGAGCTGAAGCTGTTGTTGCTGCTGCTGTTGTTGCTGCTGCTGCTGCTGTTGCTGTTGCTGCTGCTGTTGCCAGTTGCATGCATTTATGAGATACTTTCACCAAAAAACCCACAGCGGCACAATGCAGCAAAAGAAAGCAAAAAGCTAAAGCAATGCAGAGAAGCAGTAGCAACAAGAAGAACCTTTCACCGTTGCAAAAGAAAAAAAAAGACCTGGCCGAAAAATCCTGTGACAGCCTCTCTTTGCTTTTGTCGATTTCTATCTGGATCTCTGAAATTCTGCGACTGCTTTACATGCCTAATTGCCTTGGCTGGAGCTGCTTTTGTAATTAAATTGCACTGATTATTGTTGGAAAGAAAGCCAACGCGACACGGCCACAGGCCACAAAGAAAGTCCAATTAGCAAATAGCAGTAGCAGCTAAAGCTACAGCTTCCAGCTTCCAGAACACACTGTGTCTTTGCCAAGCTGGCCAAGAAGTCAACTGCAACTGCAACTGCAGCTCCCGTTTTGCCCAGTTGACAAAACTTAGCGGCAAACGTTCACTTCTACCCTCTGCCTTCACTGCTCCCTCAGGATTGCCCTCCTGGGTCAAGTTGAGCAAGTGCTGTGCCAGATTCGGAGCTGACAGTGCTCTACAGGCTTTCCCTGTTGTCGCCAGAGCCACTTGTTCCAGTTTCCCATGCACCTTAACCCAATGCCTCATGCCCAAGCCCATTTCGGGATTTGGTTTGTGCATGTTGTGCCTGGTCTTTTAACGACGTTCCCTCTCTCTCCTGCTCACTGCACCCACTTCTCAACCATGCAGTCATCTTTATGAGTTATGCACATATGACAATGTGTACCGCTGTCCAAGTCCAACTGCAGCAAAAGTATGCCAACATACAAAACATATAATGAACATATAGCCAGACAGACAGCAGCACAGCAAACACAGAACGATGACGATGTTGTTAGATGAGGAAGCAAAGACGATGATGATGACAAAGATGGGGAGCTGGAGACGATGCAAAAAAGTGCCAGATAAATGGGCAAAGCAGCTCGAGAAATTTTAGATTAAGATCTTCCAGCGCTGATTTGCATACAAAGTTGCACAGCAAAAGTGATGCAAATGATGATGTTTATGAATCACTTGGTATTTTTACTGTTTTGATATACTGAAACTTGTTTTGGCTTTGTAAGATTTCTTAATTAGCTGAAAACTATAAGCCATAAGACTAGGATCTGCAAAAACAAACAAGTTTCGAAGAAGTTGAAGGCTGGCTATAAAGCTGAAAGACGTTTAATCAAACGATACTTATCATGTTGGCTTATTAACACCAGTTAAACCGTTTCGATACTACAAAAAAAGTCTCATCACCGATTCTAGCTATCGATACATCGATTGTTTGCCCGCTCTACCGGAAGGGTGTTGAAAAAATAATGATCTTGCAAGGTTGCCAAACTTTATGAGTTGTTCAATTAGTTTAATCAAATGATACTTCTTCAATTGGCTTATCAAAACCAGTTTAAATGTACCGATACTTAACAAATTATCGATAGTATCAATATGGATTCAATCGATAGTAAAAAGATTGTTTTTCAGCTAAACCTGAAGGTTCTTAATGAACTTATGATATTTATAGATAACTAAGCAATCGATACTTATTATACTGGCTTATTCAAACCCATCAAATAGTTTCGATACTATAACAAATTATCGATAGTTTCTTCAACGATTCTAACGTTAGTAACATCGATTGTTTATTAGCTTTACCTGAAGGTTCTTAAAAAACTAACGATCTTTCTACATTTGTAAACCTTATGAATTACTCAGAGTTCAAGTTCCTAGTTGAATACATGTAAACAAATGATTATCCTGACGTTTGTGGATATATTTTGTAAGAAATTTTAGTTAAAATTATGAAGATTAAGCTGTTTGTCTATTTTAAGCCGATATTCAAAGAATAGCAATACAACAATACAACTCGATCTTTAGAATTTCATAGATCATTTCGAAATTTGTTACAAAATATTCTTCTTATAAGAGCTACACAATAGTTTCAGCTTAAAGAACAAGTTTTCTAAGCAAGACAAAGCCAACTCTTTAGGCTCGAAGCATTAATCATAGCTAAACATTTTTCTCCCAGACAAAAGCCTTTAATATTCCTCTCACTTTTCTAACGACAAATTTGGCTATTAATCTTTAATTTAAACAATCAAGTTCAGTTGGTCAACATAAAGCACTTTCCATTCCATTTCATTTCGTTTGACCGCCTTAAGAGGCACTAAAAAAAGTTTAAAAAAATAGGAGAATAAATAAAATTTAAGCCATAAAAACAAAAAATCTTAAAAACCGACAATAATACTACAACTGTGTTAATTTGCGCCATGAGCGGGGGAAATGTGTTTTGTGTGGCCATTTGGCCAAATTGCGGCAGAAGCTAAATTGCATGCAAATTATGTGGAACAGTGTTTTGACCAGTTTTATTTTTCTAGTTCCACGCAGTTGCCCCCACTTCCGCAAACAATAACAATAACTAAAGCAATGCCATAACAATAAAAATATAGAAAAAAAGCAAATTGCAGAAGAAAGGTGACTTGAAAGATTTGAAAAACCAACTCGAAACCAAATGCAAATTGTCTGCAATTAATTAGAAATAGTGTTTTGGGGTTTTTTTTATATTTTTTTTTATGATTTTGATGACTAATTTGCAATGAAAGTTGGCAGCAAATAAGCAAAATTAACACAAATTGACTTATTAAAACCACAGGAATGTGGTTTTATGGCATTTCCTACATTTGCCGCTAAATGTTTGCATGTTTGTTGTTGTTCTTGTTGTTGTTGTTGTTGTTGCTGCTGTTGTTGACACAGTTTCCGCAAAATTAAATTTATGCTGATTTTGATGAAATTATTGTTGTTTTTATGATGAGTAGCGGGAGCTGCAACAGAGCCACAAAAAACAACATCAACTCCAGCTGCGATTCGACTCAAAACATTTTCACACGCGCCGCGCGCAGCGCGTTGTGGCAGCCGTAATCGAAGTGGGTTACCAGATGCAGTCGTGCCGCATTCGCATGCAACCTGTCACACCGGTGCGCCAGTCTCAAGCGGCAGAAGAAGGGGGGGTAGTCTGCTAAGTGGCCATGGCATTGCCCCAGCTTATCGATCATTGCTGCCGCTGCACAGAGGCGTCGTCATATTCAGCAGGGTGGGCCACCATTGTTGATACTACAATATAAAAGTGAAAGAAAGGTTTTGTCTATGCCACTGGCTGCATCTTGGCTGCTTCCATATTGGTGTCAAACTGCAGCGAGACACGTTAGAGCTACTCGCATTTGGAATGGCGCATTGTCTGCCCAGGCCAAACTCAGAGTTAGAGTCAAACTCAGAGTCAAAGTCAAAGTCAAAGTCAAAGTCAATGTTGCAGTTTGAATTTGAGTTGGACTCAAAGTCGGAGTCGGAGTTGGAGTTGGAGTCAAAGTCAGAGTCAGTGTCAGTGGCGTATTCGTTAAGTATACGCCATGTATGTGCCTTTTAAGTGCATAGGCCAACCGGTTCCACCAATGCCTGAAAAACACCTTTGTGAAAAGCCGACAACGTTTGACTCTTTGTCAGTTGCTTACCCCCTCCAAATCCCCTTACCCACTCTGACACAAAACACAAACTCCCGCGGGAAATTCGTGGCAGGCATTTCAAAATTTATTCTATGATGCTATTTTTTTTTTGGCAGCAAAAATATGCTAGAGATGTGTTTTTCAGTAACAACAATTACTATTTAGATAGTTGAATGTATTTTTATATTGAACTCATATTAATTAGTTCATTATAAATAATAGAAATGGCATTTATTGTATGTAAGGATTTTTCAAAGATTTAATCAGAATATCTCCATTGTTCTTAGATTTGTTTTCTTAGATTTTTTTCATATTTTACCATGTATCCTGAAATTATAGAAAATTTGAAGTTTTTATTTAAGTATTCCATAATCATAGCTTATGGACTTTCTAAGTGATCTATTAATAACATGGATGACTTATGAAATTTATGCATAAAATTCCGTAAAATCCCAAAGAAAATTTTACATTGAGAAAAAATGATATATGATTATCTAGTTTTTCTTATTTGCTATGCTCATTTAAAATTTGAAAGATATAGAAAATACAGTCGAACTTCTTAATTACAAACTTCCAAAACACAATATGAATTTTCTATATAACGAAGTTTATTTTTGTTCCCTTGAGATTCGCTATATAGAAGCACGACTGTATATAGAACTTGTCTGGGATGCACAACTATACTTATAGAACATCTGTTCCGTTCGAGTCTTCTATTTGATTGCTAATTCTAAAAATTCATCTCAATTTGCGCATCTTAAATCACAGTCATTTACAACATATTTAAAGTTGCTGCTCAGTTGCAATGATATCCAGCATGAAAATTGGGGGCGCCTCCCTGGCTCTGGAAGCTAGTTAGCTTCATTCCTAGCTGAGCTGAGACTCAACTTGATACGCTGTCGTTGTCAGACTATGCGCAGCCAGACGCAGCCCTAAGGGCAATATTGACGCCAAGTGGCAAGTGGGAAGCGGGAAGTGGGAAGTGGGAAGAGGCAAGTTGCAGGTGCAGCTGCACGTTGTGGTAATGGCAATGGCATGTCGCTGTTGCCAGTTGCTTTTGTTGTTGCCAGTTGCTTTTCGCTGTTGCTGTTGCTGTTGCAGTTGCAGTTGCTTTGCCTGCCAAGCCAAATGCCAAAACGAAACAAGTGAAAACAAGTCGAGCGCCTGCAGCAGGCGGCATGCCCCGAAAGTGGGTCAGAGTCAGAGAGCCAAAGAGGAGTTGGCTAAGCAGCTATGAGCTGGCTGAGATTCAGGTGGCTCTGGCAGAGGCCAGTTATGTGCAGTAGCCGCACCATATCGGGCGGGCGCTTAAACTGTGGAATGCTGCTGATGGAGGAGAGGGTACAATGGGCAATTGGGGAAATGGGAAACGGGAAACAGGAATGGGGTATGGGGCATGGGGCATGGAGTATGGGCGACGTCATCAGCTGCATCGTTGTCTTTGTGCGTGGTTGTTGTTGTTGTTGTTGTTGCTGTGGTTGCAGTTGATGTGGTTGACTCTATTGACGGTTATTAGGCATGTCGAAGGCGGGCTAATGCCTTGCAAGATTGTTGGCATAATAGCAAACAACAACAAATTGTTGTTGTTGTTGTTGCTGCTGCTGCTGTTCACATTGCTGTTGTTCTGGTTGATGATGATGATGGGTTTTTAATATGCATTTGGTGCCTGATGCACACGGTTAACGGTTAGTTTAATAACAGCACATACAGAAAAAACACAAAACCCAATGCGGAGCATGCGAATCTCTTGCTGAAATCCCATACGTTCTGTCTCTATCTAACACTATACCCTATCTCTTTCGATGCAGCGGCTCATCCTGGCGCCGTTTGTTATAGCCATGCGCATTGTCAAATGTTTGATGGACGCACCCATTGCGATTTCCTCATACCCAATCTCTTTGGACGCTGCCAGTGCACGGCGCCAGCAAAAATGGTGAGTGGACTCTGTGTGGCACCAGCAGCAGATGAGCCAGCGGCAGAGGAGTTGCCCATTGAGAAGGCTTCCACAACGACAACAACAACGACGACCACAACAACACCCGCACCCACAACGAGACGCACTTCAACAACGAGGACAACGACAACGACGACGACAACAACAACACCAGCACCTACAACAACGCGAACAACTTCCGCGCCTCTGGTGCTTGAGGATGAGCTAGCCGTCAGCGTAGAGGAACAAACTCTGGAAGAAGATGATGGCGATGCTGCAAAGCTACGACCACAAATCCCTGAAGTGGACAATGGTGAGAAACTGGAGCCTATTGATCTGGCACATGAGGAAACGGAACTAACTCAACAACAGGAGCTGGCAGAAGCGTCGGAGAAACCACAACAAGAACACAAGGAACCAGAGATTGAGCAGGAAACGCTGTCAGCGGTGGAGCCCGAAATCATTGCAGAAAAGGAACAAGAAGCAGTGCCAGAAAAGGCATCCGAGCAGGCACAACAAGCTTTGGAGGAACAGGAAGCTACACATAGCGCTACCACAGGAGCACAGCAATTGCTGACGCCTGCAGATGTGGCTACTGAAGCTATAGAACAGGACACTGAAACAGCACCCGCCTATGACTATCCCTACAAAATTGACGAGGAGTACGCGGAGGAGCATGAGATCAAGCCCGAAGCAGAGACAGAGCCAGAGGTAGTGGCAGCAGTAGAGCCAGCGATAGAGCCAGAGGTACAGCCAGAGGTACAGCCAGAGGTGCAGCCAGAGGTGCAGCAAGAGATACAGCCAGAGGTAAAGCCCGAGGTACAGCCAGAGGTACAACAAGAGGTAGAGCCCGAGATACATCAAGACGTTGAGCCAGAGACAGAGAAGGAGCCAGAGTCAGATTCAGAGAAGGAGCCAGAGGCAGAAGAAGAGGCAGCAGCAGAGTCAGCACCTGAACCAGCAACGCACATCGAACAGGCTGCTGAGGAGGAGCTGGAAGAAGCATCGGGTGCACAAGAAATTGCAGCACAGGTCGTAGACGATACCATAAAATTCGATTATGAAACAGCCGTCGAGGAGGCAGAACAACAACAACAACAGCAGGTACAACATGATGAGCTGGATGTTGAGCTGGAGCCCGAGACCACATCCGAAATTGGCCCAGTGCCTATTGAGAAAAATGAGGAGACCGAGACTGATGCGGAGACAGCCACAAAGAATTATGAACAACTGCAGCTGGAGGAGGATGAGAAGGAGGAGGTGCCAACATCCGATGATGCAGCTGATGATGATTTGATACCCGTGCATAACGATGAGGTGGCGGAAATTGAAAGTGTGACAAATGCGCCAAAGAAGCAGTCAGAAGAGACCCAGACACAAAACGCTGAGCTCTTGGATGTGCAGGAGGAGGTGGAACAATCGGGCGATCATGAGCTAGAGACGGACTTTGCAACTGAGGCAACAGCTAATGATGAGCTGCCAGCCAAGCAGGCTGATGAGTTGGAGGCGTCAACGGAAGCACAACAAATAGAAGCAGCCAAAATTGAGGAGCCCGCAAAATCAGAAGACAGCGATAACCAAGTGGAGGCAGTTGCTCCAAGTGCTGAAATGGAAAAGGAAAATCAAGTGGAAGAAGAGCAACAGAAACCTGAACCAGATGCTGAAGCCGCAGAAATCGAAATAACAACAGAAACCACTGCAGAAACAGAGAATGCAATTGAAATCGAGACGACGAAGCTGGAAACAGAGAAGCAGAAAGAAACAGAAACAGTGATAGAGTCCGAGATGGAGACTGAAACCGATCAGGCAGAACAAAGCGCCGACGTCAAGCCGACAAGTGGCGAAGATGATTTAAATGAAGCCAATCAATTAAATCAAGAGCAAATCGAGGAACAGAAACCAGCCGAAGTTGAAAGCAACAATAACGAAGACGAAAACGCAGACGAAGTGCAGCTGGCGACAACGGAATCACAGCAAATCAATGAGGAGGAGCTGCAGCAGGGGCAGAATGTTGAACAACATGTTGCCAACGAGACTGAGAAGCTATCAGAGACGGAGTTAGAGTCAGAGACGGAGACTGAGACGGAGCAGGCAGCTGAAGTGGAGGCAATCAGCGAAGCACAACACGAAGAATTGACTTACCCAACAAATGATGATGAATTGGCGCCACAACAGCAGCACACTGAAGAGCAGACCACAGAGCAGCAGCAGCAGCAGGAGGAGGAGGAGATGGAGTTGGAGGAGGAGGCAACGACTCAACTGACGGCAGCTGAACCAGAAATCGCCAATGCGCCAGCCGAGCAGCTGCCAGTGGAGAATCAGCTAAATGCAAATGCAATTAAGACGCCCGAAGTGTCGGAAACAATTGCACAGCCACAGCCCGAGGCGGAGGCAGAGACTGAGACCGAGACGGAGACTGAGACTGAAGCTGAACCAGTATCAGAGACAGCGACAGAGGATGAGGCTGAGACTGAAACTGAAGCAGAGGCAGAAGCAGAGCAGTTAGACAACATTGCTAATGATGAGGTGTCGCATGTGGATGAAGTTGAGGCGGAGACAGTGCTACAAACCCATCATGATGAGGGTGCGGCTGATTCCAATACTGAAGCAACAATTAGCCACGATGAGCTGCAGCAGGAAACCACCGAAGCTTTGAAGGAAACCGACATCAATGAACAACCAGCAGAGCCAACGGAGCACACACAATCGGCTACTGTCACCGAACGCAGTGAAAGTGGCGAACAAGATGAAACGGAAATGGACAAAAATGAAAATGATAATATCATACAAGGAGCGGAGCCAAATGTGGAGCAAGAGCCAATCAAGGTCACTGAAACAGAGGCGGAGACTGAGACTGAAATAGAAGCAGAGCATGAAGAGTCTGCACAAGCTGAGACTAACCCAGATGAAGAGGTGCTACAGCAGCCGGAGGAGGCACTGAAAGGACACAGCAAGGAACAGGATGTAGAGTCCGTAACAATCGCACAAGTGGACAATGAGCTGGACACAGAGGCTGAGACTACACAGTTACCAGAGCTGGCTGCCGAGGTGCCCATTGTTAGCGAGGAGCAGACCAAGGATGACTTTAAGGAAAGCGAAAGCATTGCGGATATACTCAGTGATCTAATGCTTGAGGGCGACAGCACTGTTCCACCAGTGCCATTTGGTGAACAGCCTTCGAAAACTGTGCCCATGCTGCCTGATACACAACCAGAGATTGAGCAGCAGCATTTGGAGGAGGAGCAAGTGCCAGCCATACCCGATCTGTTGGCGGAGGCAGCTGAGATTCATGAGCAGCAAGAGCAGCCACAGCAGCAGAAGCAGCCACAGCAGCAAGAGCAGCCACAGCAGGAGGAGGAGCAACCAGAACAAGAACTGGAAGCTGCTACCGAGGCAGATGACAAGTTAGTTACCTTCTATCCTGAGGTGCCAGCGGAACAGGAATCCTTGCCCGCCGTGGCAGCTGAGCCTGAGCAGCCTTTCAAGTCTGAATCGGAGCCTGAGCAGCCAACGAAGTCCGAGCCGGAGCCAGAGTCCACCACTGATGCCGCTGAAGCTGAGCCAGAACGCACGCTGTCGCCCGAGGAGCTGCCCTTTGATATGAGCGAGGATTCTGGACCAGTTCGACTGCAGGAACTGGAATCGGACAGTCTTATTTTGGAGTCAACCACATTGGATACTCTGCTGGATGACAATAATCATATTGAGGGGGATACGCTGTTGGATGACAACAATCATATTGAGGAGGAAAGCGCTGCAACTGCTGCCGGCAGTCCAACTCACGAGGAAGCCACACCCAATCCCGCAGACATTGTGGAGATCACCACACAAACAATGCTTGGCTTGGCCAGTCGTGTGACTTTAATGGAGCCTGCTGCACCCGTGGTAACTACGCTGATGCCGCTAATGACCTCAGAGGAGGCCACACCACTACCCGCTGTCAGCTACTCACCTGAGTTGCCAGCTTCCGTAGCAACATTGCCAATCCTGAGCAGCCAGCAGGCTTCCGAGCTGCGCAAGCGTGTTGATCTGGGTCTGGAGGCCATCTCATTGGGTCTGCCTTGCGCCAGCGATCGTCAGTGCCAGCTGGCTGATCCTCATACGGTATGCAATGGACGTGGCGTTTGTGACTGTGCAACGGCAGCTGCAGAGCCAGGACAATGCGGTGCCGAACGTACGGGCTGCAGTCCGGGCACATTCCAGGTAAGCTTACGCTATATTTATATATAGAGCATCCTTTAAACACTCTTTTCTAATCCTTGTAGTGCCGCTCGAGTGGCGTCTGCATTTCCTGGTTCTTTGTCTGCGACGGACGCGCCGACTGCAACGATGACTCCGACGAGGAGTGCACCCACAATGCGCGTCTGAATCAAACCTGCCCCGCAGAATCATTCCATTGTGAGCGCAGCGGCCGTTGCATTTCACGGGCGGCGCTCTGCGATGGACGCAAACAGTGCCCCCATGGCGAGGATGAGCTGGGCTGCGATGGTCATCAGCGTGGCGGCAATAGCTGTCCGGCGCATACGTTCCGCTGCAAGAGCGGCGAATGTTTGCCTGAATATGAATACTGCAATGCGATTGTCTCCTGCAAGGATGGCAGCGATGAGCCGCCACATTTGTGTGGCTCTCGCGCCATGCCCAATCTCTTCATGCGGCTCATCGAGGCCGGCGGTCTGCTGGCCAGTCGTAATGAACCGGATGCCTATTGCCCGCATCGCTGCAGCAATGGACTCTGCCGCTCCACAGCCATTGTGTGCTCCGGACGCGATGGCTGCGGCGATGGCACCGATGAGCAAACCTGCGCCGTTTGTCGTAAGTTGTTATATCTTTCATGATTTAAAGAAGTCTTAATCAAAACCCAAATCTCTTACTTTTTTACAGGCTGTACTGCGCCCACTGTCGCCAGTCTGCCCGCCTTCTTTGCCAGACATCGCCCCATGCCGCTGTGGTAAATTGATCTAGAACCGAACTGCAACTGCAACATTTCGCAACCCTCTTTTCCACACTGTCAATTTTGAAATATTTGATTTTTGATTTAGCATTTAAGTTGATTTAACGCTATTTATTTATTTATTTATTATTTTTTGGACTGCGCCTGCCACGCCCAATTGCCACCTTGCTAGCAAGGGATGCCCCATATCATCCTTTGAGCCAGCGATGCTGACAATTGTGCGCCCTATGCGTGCTCTATTACCCTTCTATCTCCCCCCTACACCCTTCTCCCACACAAAATGCATGTCCACAACAAACTTTTCTCATTCATCACACACACACACTCTATTTATTCTACTCATTGTGCCCATTAAACTATTTATTTATGCTCACTTTACACTACCCTAAAAATCAAAAAACAAAACAACAAAAAAAAAACACTTCATTTGCTTAGTTTAGTTTTATAAAATTATCTAATTTATTTAAATTATGGCCAGGCAAAAGAAAAATTGAAAACAAATGATGCATTTTTATCTATTAATTTGTTTGTAAATAAGTTAACAAAATGCTTGATGTACATGATAAATGACTATAAAAAGAAATGAATTTATAAGGCAAAATGTACGAATATCAAAACCCCTTTAATTACTATATCTATATCTATATATTTATGTGAGACTGTTACACGGTTGCACAGATTTTCTACAAGTCAAAACGCATCACAAAAAAAAAACAAAAACAAAAACACCAGTTAAGACATCAAAAATGCATGAATTAAATGATAATAATAATAAAAGAACAACTTATTTTTAAAATAAAAAATGTCAAAAAATAATTTAATATCGTTTTTTAATTTTTAAAATACTTTTGGCTTTGTAAAAACTGTCAGAAGTTTGTTCTTAGACATGAAACGCATATCAATTATAATTTTTCTCTCCGAAAATTGAGAAAGAAATGCCATATAGTAGTACGTTTTCGAAGTTGTGTTGCTTTTTTTAAATTTTAAACAAAACCTTTGATACTTCTCATTCCATTGTCTCAATCCCAAAACATTTTAAGCCTAGTTTTTACATCGATATTCGAAATTCATTCCGATTCCGAATGTTTTGATAGAAATCGAAAACAAGCACAAGCCTGAATTATAAAATCTATCAAGTTTTGCATGTTGAATTCACTTTCAGATAGTTTTCGTTTCACTGGCCGTTTCCGAGCTAATTACAGAGTATCTAATGGTCGAGTACTCACTCTCGACTAGATTTTATTGTCATTTTGGGCAAGCACGTGCCAAAAATTCCACACATGCACTCACCGCACACGTTTCTCACTCAATTTGTTCGTCTCGAGAGGCGGAGACGTTTGCACTTTTGCAAATATTTGTGGCATTCAACAGGTGTGTATGTGTGTGTGTGTGTGTGCGGTGGAAACTGAGCACAAGCTGCGTCGACTGCGCAGTCGCTGAGAGTGTTGTGTGAGCCAAAGGCTCACAAACAAATAAACATTGCATACTTTTAGGCGGCGCTCTCAAAATGCAGCGAATGTTTTCTGTTTTCCGTTTTCCATTTCGTTTTCTGTTGTCTCTCTGTGCGTCCTTAAAGTGTGAATGTGTGAAAGCTCTCACACTCACATTTACACTCACACGCACACGCACACTCACACTCAGACGCCTCAGCCTCGCTGTGGCAAGCGTGCAAAATATATTTTGTATTATTATTATCCGTTTGCCAGCGAGTGCAGCAGGACACGCGAGCGTCCTGTAAGTGTAGTGTGTCTGTGCGTGTGTGTGTGTGTGTGTATGTGCTTGTAGCGCCACAAAATTAAAAATTAAGTCTCAAATAACATTGCTGCATATTGTTGCAATCAATAAAAGAACAGCAAAACAATTGCAAAATGTATTCAACTGAGTGCAAAAGATTCTTCAAGTTTTGTCAATTGGTTGCGGAAAAAAGGTTGCAAAAAAGTTCTCTATACTTATGTACGTGTGTGTGTGTGTATTTGTGTGTGCTTGTATGTGTATGCGTGTGTATCTGAGTACGCGCAGCTCTTCTTAGTATCTATTGTGTCACACAAATGTTCTTTTTTTTTGCAATTTTTACGCTGACGCTGCAACTGAAAATACTTCAATGGAAACTTGACAGCTCAGTCTTGGCGTATGTGTGTGTGTATGTGTTTGCCGTTTTTACTACGTCACTATGTCCTCGACATACCTATACATATGCACAAATTTAAAAATACGTATACGTAGTGCACAAGCTTTGCTTGAGGATTGCCAAGCCGATCCACTCAAGTGACTCATTTGAGGCTTGTATCTTGTTAAAAGTTTTGAATTTGCATTTTGTTAAGCACAGTTAAGAAGCATTTTGTTTTCTTTAAAATAATATAAAATTATTAAAATTAATATTATAAATAAAGCTGCGTATCAATTCCCAGTGGCTCAATTTAATTATACAGCGAAAGTGTTAATTAAACGCTAATTAAAAGCGCACATTTGTATGTTTGTAGTTTAGTCTAAAGTTTATATATTTATTATTGTCAAGTTGTATGATTCATGCATTGAAATGAGACTGTTTTTAGTTGAAAAGTAGTACATGAATGCGCACTTCAAAACGAGATATGATCAACATGAAAATGCTTTGCAGCATGCAACTTAATAATTTGTACAGCTGTCATTATTTTTATTAGCAGGAAAATCCATTTGTGTAAAACTAAGCGAAAATTATCACTAAGCTCTAACATTGAAGTTAAAAGTCTACTGAAACAGCCTTTCTTTAATATAAATTTAAATTCCATATAAAATAAATAAATAAATAAAGCTGAGAACTGCAACAGATGTTTTGCCCAGCAATTATTTTCATATAGATAGTCAATTACCAATAGTATAATAAATAATAAATGCTATATCCACTCGAGTGTTGAATATAACCTGCTCTATTTGAATAAAAAGTATAAGAATACTAATATCTTTATGGGTAAATACTTAATTAGTGGAAAACAGCAACATTATTAATATCAATATCAACACTTTTCCTGAAAAAACTAAATACTAAACTGTGTATGCTATGAGAAAGCTTTTAAAATTAATTCGTATTACACACAAACACATTTTAAACAATAAATATTACTAAACATCTGGTGCTTTTTATGAACTGCGACAAAATAAAAGGTAATTGAATATTACTAGTATTTCTAAACAAGTTTATTTTTACAAGAACCTAACAATTACTTTAGCTTTTGTGGAAATACTATATTGTGAGAATTCTATATGAATATGTCTGAGTGTGCCTCGGATAGGCATCAATTTTCAACTACAATTTAATATTTCTTTGAATAGCTAACATCCAAAGTATTGTGTCATAGTCGGAAATCGTGTTGTTTATAAAACTTTTGCATTGAACATTGCATAATCAATCATTGTTGCTTGGGCTATTTGGCTCTGCTCATCATAGAAACAAAAGATAATTAAGAACTTTAAATTAACAGTTGCTGAACTACTCAATACCCTGTAAAATGACTTATAAATGTGTACATTTTCGCCGCTAGTTGGCACTGAGACAGCAAAATTTAAATATTCGTCCATCTCTAATAAATGAAATTATCGATAAGTATCGAGTATGATAGTTATCATACTTAGTGAACCCATACCGATGCCGCTTTTGTGTTTGAGAATAAATATTGAAAATAAAATAAACTTAAATTTTGTTATAAGAGGGTTTCTAGTATAAAAATATGGATATATACATAAGTATATATAAAAATTAATCAGAGAACGAATTCTATTATTGATACCAATTGTTAAACTTATTTGAATACTCAGAAAACTTCCATAATCAGTACTGTTCCCATTTCCGAGAACTTTTCCTTCTGAATTGTTTTCGATTTTGTTTTCCTGTTTTCGAATGAATTATCATTTAAAAGATTACTTTTTTCACTATTTTGCAACAAAATGAAAACTTTAAAAAACCCGAACTTGCCATCGATATTCAAAACAAAGAAATGCTAAAAATTTCGATTCTGAAAGCTTTGATCGGAATCGGAAATGGAAACAGGCCTGAATACATTTTCAAAATTGCACAAATACGCCATTTACCCTCTAATTTACAGAATACACAAAACATAAATTGCGCTAAGGCCATTATGACAATGATGCTGTGTTAATGCCAATGCAAATCAATACTCTGTACACTACTTATGTATATACTTACATACTATATCATCTAAGCATACACGAATAGTCGAAAAGCTGCAGCTCAGTGAAAAACTAAAACTTAATGATTGCCATAGTCGGCGGCCGAATAGCTTCGTGAGCGTTCAAACTCGGTGGGAACGATTACGTTTACGATTAGGTTTACGAGGGGGAACCAAAGCTATCCGCATCCGTCAGCAATTTTCTATTGTATATGTTTCTTCTTTTTTTTTTTAAGTACTCAGAGATCGGTCGTGGTGTTCAGTTCGCTGCTCTCTCTCGCGTTGATCTCGCTTTCGTTTGATATTTTTGAGCATAATGCAATAAAAGTCAATTTTCATTAGTTGAGTTAAATTTGAAATGTAAACAAATTGTAGTAAAAATGTGCCGCAATAGCTTATTTATTTATATAAAAGTGTCGAGCAGTCCAAACAAATTGTTTAACAAGTTCTGTCTTTAGTGTGTAAATTGCAAACAATCAGCATAAAAGTGTCGCTATACTTCATTGATCAATTAAAAAATGTATTTTTAATGCAGTCCCAGAAAATGGAATTGCCAAATTCTTGTTCTTGGCAATGAATCTGCGGAAGTGTCCCAATTTAAACATAGACATACAACAATTTTGTGTAAAAATAGAAATATTTATGTGAGCCAACTGCAAAAAACATGTTTAAGTTTTGTTCGTCTTTATACCCGTATAAAAAAGTGTGAATTTATGACTCAAATAAATTTGTTTAATATTGAAGTGAGCTTCAAGTTTTATAATTAAAATAACACATTCAAAATTTGTTGGTGCCAAACATAAAATGAAATAGTTGCAGTTGAACGCTCTAATTGTTTTGTAAAAAACTTTCAAGCTGCCAGTTGTATATTTGTAAGTGTTTAAGTAAGTTAATTGAAAGCTTAAAAAACGTCTCGAACGACTAGAATATACCCTATACTTATATACAAAGTACCGTAGCTCTGCTAGGCAAAGTTTTTATACTCTTTCTTAATTTTTTTGAAAAAAAAAAAGAAAAAAGATTATATTGGGTTTATGAACTGTCCGTCTGTCCGTCTGTGCGTCCGTCTGTCCGTCCGTCTGTCCGTCCGTCTGTCCGTCCGTCTGTCCGTCCGTCTGTCCGTATGAACGCAGGTTTTTTCCACAATTTTGAAGCTATGGCAACCAAGTTGGTATACATGTTGGTATATACTATAGGCAGACAAAGTGTCAAGATCTCCTTGTTTTTACTTAGATTTGGAAATCTACAAAGTTTGAAAAAGAAAAAATGGAAAAAATTACAATAAAATTTAATTTTCTTTAACTGAATTGAAATTAGGTAACTAAAAACCAAGCTTCAGATAACAACCTCCTAAAGATTTTGGGAATTGGAATAAGTCTGCATTGGCATAAGACTGTCTTTATATTTTGCTATAAGCATTTCTTTTATTTGATCGCAACACTTTAGTTAATTTTATTAACCTTGCTGTGTAGATAAATATGTAATTAAAATGTAATTATCATTATGCATAATTTGTATTTTATTATTCACTTGATTATTGTGAATAAAGAAACAGCTGCTTAAAGATACACACCTCAACTTGGCAACTTATTTTGTGAAAGAAACACGCAATAGTTTGTCTTTTAGTAAAGTTTTCATAACAAACAAGTTTCTATTACGCATACTATGATTAATTATACATACTTTATCTGATTTATTCTTTTAAACACAGGGCAGACACAAAGCTTACTTCAATTTTGTCCACAAGCCATCCAAAAATGATAATTGGTATGACTGAAAGAAGCCCAATGCTGAATAATGTCAGTGACAACGAAACAGATGATGACTACCCAGATGCCAAGGATGCATCCTCGAGGACTGGCATCCTATATAAGACTACAGCTGCACAGACACTCTTTGGCTACTTCCGTCAAATATTATTGCGCCGTAAGCTGCTGCTGGGTTTACTGCTGATGTTTATATGCTCCTATTTCATAATTGGACCCGCTGTTGTGCTAGATTTGGATAATGCGGAAAGCATTGTGCACGTAAATCATCATTCAAATGTATTGGATATGGAAGGTATGCATGAATTGAAGAGAATTATGTAATTTTAGTTGATGTTGATGTAAAATAGTCTGTAAATTGTATCTTTTTATGTGCACATATCCATATATTGGAAATGGGAAAGCACGTTCTCTTAATAGAAGATCTAACTAGTATTATCTATCTCAGAGCTATCTAGTTTTAGACAAAGACTTAACCCGAATGATACCCTTTTTACATAGGAGTTGCAAATATGCAGATCCTACGGTATCACAATGATCCTAGCTTAACTTAACCTTACCTAATTTTCAATTTCCAAGGCTTCGTGGCCAGACTTTCGCTTCTGCCACCTAAAATTTGACCTGAACTTGATCCGCTGATTTGACCATTTGGTACAGAGAACCATTCGTGGCACCTTCTAACGAAATCTCCGCATATTTCAGACCAAGCACTGTCCACAGCAACTCGTTTTGAGTATTTCTTGCAGCCCGCTTTTCAAATACACGGGTATAATCCACCAACGTTATAAGCTTGGTTAGCCGGCAATTTGTAATTTTTTATTATTATCGGTTCATCATCATATATATAACCATATATACATTTTCAGATTATAGTTGTTTATGCAGGCCTGCTACCATTTCAAATTCCGATCAAAACATTGCTATTATTTTTCTCATAAACCAAAATTGAGTGCGATTCGAACTGAAAATTTGTTTGGAAATGGAAACAGGCCTAATAAAGTTTCTTAGAGTCAATGTACCCACTTATATTTATTTATTTATTTTGATTTTAAGACATGTTTTATTATCTTGTATTTTAACCTAATTTGATTTATATTTTTGTTTGTTTTCGTTATTTTTATTTTATTTGGAACGACTTTTTGTATTGTTTGCATGAATCGTCTTCCGCTTGTCTACTTATGCTTTTGCAAACATCAAAATGTCCTGTGCTGTGTCGTGTCCAGACCCTGTTTCGAATACAAACACAACAATAGAACCATCATTAACAATTATGCCAGCATTAACAATTGAGCAGCGAACTAATCCGTTGATTGAACTGACAACTGCTTCGCCTTCAAAAGGTTATCTCGTATACAGCAATCACTGCAGGATTGTGGAATTAGATCCCTACAAGCGCGATGTAATGCGTCATTTTAAACGCGTCTCCTACACACCCTGCAAGACACGTCCGCCCCTTACCCGCGTGAAATACGATGTCAACATTCAGCGTTATGTGGTCAGCATTAATCCTACGGCTTTTCCCAGCTACAAAGTGAACAATGTGCTGAGTTGTTGTTACATGAGCGTGGAGCGTGTCAGCGAGACGCATGTCAGCTATACGCCATGCCACAGATTCAAGAGCAGTGCTCAACTGGCCAACACAACGGATAGCATCATTGTCAAGTGTAATACGGATAGGGAACAGATCTATATCAATGGACATGCCACGATACCAGAGCGTGTGCCTGTGCGAGAGCGTCTGAAGGATGGGGCTAGCCAAGATCAGGGTCGACCTGTGCCCAGTGTGCTGCTGGTGGGCATTGACAGCATTTCCCGGGTGAATCTTATACGTGCCATGCCAAAGACGGCACAGTATTTGTATGACAACGATTGGTTCGAGCTGGCGGGCTATAACAAGGTGAGTTGGATTACAATTAAAAAATAAACACAAATCTAATCTCTTTTCACAGATAGATGACAATACATTTCCCAACATCATGGCTGTCTTGACAGGCTACAATCTGAGCAGTGCGATGAAACATTGTAATCCCTACAAGATCGATGGTCTGGACAAATGTGGTTTCATGTGGAAGCTGTTTAAGGAGCATGGCTATGTAACTGCCTATGGCGAGGATGCTGTCAAAATCAACACATTCAACTATCTGAAAAAGGGCTTCAAAGATCCACCCGTGGATTACTACTTGCGTCCGTATTTGTCTGCTGTGGAGAAGCTGCTCGATGGCAATGTGGTGCTGGGTCTGCCGCATTGCGTGGGCTTTGAGACGGAGTCGGAGCATGTGTACAACTATGCCCTGGAGTTTGCGCAACGTTATCGCAATGATAGCTTCTTTGGCTTGTTTTGGACGAACACGCACAGTCATAGCGACATTTCGCAGACCAGTTCCATGGATGAATACATGCGGAACTATTTGCAGCGTCTGGTGGCACAGGGCACCATGGAGCATACTGTTGTTGTGTTTTTTAGTGATCATGGCTTACGCTTTGGACCCACACGTTCCACCTGGTCGGGACATTTCGAGGAGCGGCTGCCCTTTCTATTTATATGGCTGCCGCCGTTTTTGCGCAAGGCGCATCCGGAATTTGTGGATGCGCTGCGTCAAAATCGTAATCGTCTGACCACACCCTACGATCTGCACATGACGCTCAAACACATACTAACACTCTCCGGTCGCGCTGGCAGTCTGGCGTCGCTGGACGGCGCCAAGGATTGTCCACAGTGCCAGAGTCTGCTGCAGCCGGTGCCGCTAAGCCGCAGCTGCGAAGATGTGGCCATTGCGGATCACTGGTGCACCTGCTGGGCCTATGATAGCGTCTATAAGAACTCCAAGACAGTGCGCCAGGTGGCCAAGGGTGTCGTCCGTTATCTAAACGATTATGTGAACAGTTTTCGTAATGGCAGCATGGCCCATCTCTGTCTACCACTGACGCTGCAGAGCATCAGCTCGGCCTACAAAGCACAGTCCAATGATAACGATCCCAACCATACAGAGATCTATTGGCTGACCATCTGTACGCAACCCAACAAGGCCATGTATGAGGCTACGGTGCGCTACAACAAGCATCTGCCGGAGGATCAAAATATACAAGTCACCGGCTCCGTGAGTCGCGTCAATACGTACAATGGGGAGGCGGATTGCGTTAGTGACTTTTCCATTAAGAAGTATTGCCATTGCCGTCATAAAAGCGGTTGATTCTAGTCGAGAATTCTGTTGACATTATTGAGCTGGTTTAGGCTTAAGCCTTAAGTGCCGTTATTTGTAGTTTTTTAGGCCCTATTAGTAGATGTTAAAACCTAATCTTAACATTAGTAAATATCGTGCCGTGTGGGCTTTAACACCAGACTCGGGATCATTTCCAGAGCAGCAACGTGATAATATTTACTTATATAGATACATATATATATAGATATATACATATAAAGACATATATAAATAGATATATAAAGCAGGGACCATAATTGTTATAAGTTTTAAAATAAAAATTGCTCATTAACAATTATTTTTTTAATTTTAAAATTATAAATCGTTTTTAATTATTATATTTGATTTTAAAAATAAAAGTTACAGAATATATGTTATTTTTGATTTTTAAAATAAAAGTCAAAAGGTAACAGTTTTTTTTATAAAAATTGAAAATAGCTGTAAATTTTATTTCAAAAATCAAAAATAATAACTAAAAATGATTTATATCGTAAAAATGATAAAACGAAAATTTTCCTGATTGCGATAGATATCCATTTTATTGAAAGCAATTTTCTTTACAATGATTTATTTAGTTAAAATTTAATGTGATAACTGTTATTTTCGGTCCCTGATATAAAGTACTTATACATTAAATGTAAACAATTTGTATAAGTATATACTATATATGCAAATGATATATACTTTTTCTCCTATCCTCTCTTATGTACAGAATTTGTATTGTTCCAATTCGAAAATTCTTATATTCCTAGCCAAACAACGATTTCGAAAATTTCAATTATTATGAATTATGCTTAGGTTAACAGTATAAAATACTAAACTACTGCTTGATATATATATATATAAATGTATTACTTAAAACATAAGTATGTAATTATATATTTGTTATATAAATGAATTATAATATAAATTAAACTTTAGAAAACTCAAATTTATACATTTTTTGCCGTTATCGCCGTTATTAGACCACAATATTCAGTTATTTGCTGTTCTGAATTCTAATTTAAAAATATAAACGCAAATACGAAAACGATTCGAAATGATAAGTTATCGAAAATTGGATCAGATCTTATTATATAGCTGACATAGGAACAATCAGCTACGTTTGTTAAATGGCAGTGCAATTGAAACACCTCCCATTCATATAGAGGTTGAATCGTCAAACTTTTTCAAATAGGAAATTACTAATAGGTATATTATAATATACCTACTACCCAAAAAAAGATCTACGTTAGTTGTAAATATGAGCAAAATCAATAAAAATTTAGTCGTTAATCGCATTTGATTTATTATGAGAATCGTCAAGATATTATAAACTAAAAATTTGCAATGGGGGTATGTTTAAATGTTATAAAATACAAAAAAATAAATGAATAATGAGGTAATTTGTTTTTTTAGGCAATACATAAAATTAGTTCTCTTAAATGCTTCTCACATTAGCTTACAATGATTAATATTATTTGTAAGCTGCTTAAAATATGTGTTCTAATATGATTTCTATCACATTTGTGCATTTTCGAACTGCAAAGTCAACTTCTCTTTAAAATTGTAATTGGAACAGATGTTTTTGATAGATTTAAAAAACTTGGTTAGCGGACTCTGTCGCTGTAGGCCACGTACATTGCCGGACATCGGTTGCAGCTCAATGCGCAGCTCCTTATAGTCCTCCGAGATGATCAGCGAAAATTGACCGCTCAGATTAACTAAATAGGTTTCACTTTGTGGTCGTTTTTTCAGAAATTCGGCAGTTTGCTGCATTTGCTGTGCAAAGAAGGATTGCTTTGATGCGGTGCGCTGAAAGTTACGAGCAGTCCACGTATCCAGTTTGGTGTTAATTTGCCAGGTTAAGTAACGTGGCATTTCATTGGATTTATTTGGCTTATCCGAATAAATTAGCTTCATATCTATGGCATATATATTTGAGATAATATCCTTAATGGCAATCACATTACACTTAGCCCAATAGTAAAAGATTGTATGCTTCAAATTCCGATTTTGTCTAAGAAACTCAGCACGCAGGCTCTTGACGTCATTATTTGTGGGTACGAGTGTGTGTACATGCATCAGCGGCAGTGCATTCTCCGACGAGCCGCCTGTAGGTGATGGATTTGCAGTAGCTGCAGTTATTTCAGCAGCAGGTTCTACTGTCTGAACAACTGCAGGTTCTGCTGCCTCAACAGCTGCAGATTCTGCTGCCGGCTTTGCTTTTACTGTCTCTGTTTTATTTGCTGCTTGTTTGCGTTGCTTAGCAGGATGCGCCTGCTCCAGTCGTTTGGTCTGCAACAGTTTCTCCAGCAGACCAAATAGCAAATAATCACATAAGTTGGCTGGCGTTGATCTCAACTTTTTATCGTTGCATGCCTGAGCGGCAAATACAAAACATTCACGTATATAGCACAGATTCGTTTGTGATATGGACTGGCCTACATTATGCTGCAGCTCGAATGGATCCTGTACACAAACACAACGTTGATATTGAAACGGTTCCGGCTCTTCGCCTGTCGCCTGCTTCATGTCCAGCAGTTGCGCTTCGTAGTCTGGAAAATTGCCGGGCTCCACAAATGTGGTTTTAACGTCCAGCGCATAGCCCAAATACGGTGACAGCAGCTTCCCATCAAAGTCCATTTGACTGTACAGCTCAAAGAAATTAGATATGAGATCTAAGGTGGTTAGGCTGGCCGGCAGCGGACGCACATGTTTCAAACTAAAGCCAAAGTTGATGCCAAGGATTTTAATAAATTCACAGCGTACCTGCAGCTGTTTGATTGAGGGCAACTGACGTTGCTGTTGCATGCCATAAATAATAAGCGTCATTAGGCAATAGCTGCTCATGCTGCCGTTGCCAATAATGTTCAGCTTCTTGGCCCAGATTTTGAGGAACAAGAAGAGCTCGCGTATGCGCACATCGCGATTCAATAGCTCGGCAAAGAAGCGCGAATTGTGTGTGCTCTTGGGACTGGTCATGCTGATGTCCAGGCTAAGGTTAGTTCTCACATGTTTGCAGCGTATGATGGGCACACGTGCGTGTCGTATGGCAAACACATCCTTAAAGCAATGGGAGCTGCGCAAATTATTGTTAGTCTTCTTGAACAATTGACGGAGTGGCGGGCACTCGGAACTGGTGTCGGTTGGCTCCAGAAACAAGTCAATATCGCTGTCTGTAAACGATTAGAAATGTTCAGATATATATATATTTCGGTATATTTGTAGCAAGACAAACCTTTCAAAGACAAACCCGTGACAAGCGATCCAAACGGATAGACCCTGACTTTGTTTTGCAGCAGTTTCTGTAAGCTCTCACGCACTTCGAAAAAGCTAGACGACAGCACATTACAATCAGCCGCATAGAAAGCCACCAGGATGCTTAAATGCTGGCCGAGCTGTGCCTGGGCGAGCGCCGCCTGCAGCTCACGACGTTCGCCTTGTATCTGCTTGTTAGCAAGTACTTTGGTAATGGCATCCAGGCATTTGCGTAGCTTTTTCTGCGGCTTGATGGTGTGCTTGAGCAGCTCGTGTCCCAGGCAATCCTGCAGTGTCTTAAAAGGCGCAGCACACACCTTGCAATGAACCGGGTTGTCTGGCGAGGACGGCGCCGGCATCGTTGGCGATTTGCGAGTTTCCAAGACGCTCATCTCTCTAAAAAGCAAAATTTTGAAAGTCAACAAATTTACACACAAGTAGGGAACATTTTATTGAGAGTCTACATAAAAATAAAAATGCTCTGCCGTAACTAAAATAGGTTTAAAAATTTCAAAACAGTTTTGTTTCAAAAAGGCAACGATTTTCCCGTACGCCGATCAGTAGCACGCTGAAAATAGTTGCTGCCAATACAACCATCTATGCCAGCGCATAGTATGACATTGTTGCTGGAGCGATAAAGTGGCAGCTTATCCGCCAGCACCTTCTCCACATTCAATTGGATTAGCACTTGGCAATCGCTGCGAAAGCCGCTTAATATTGCCCCACTTTCACCGTTGTAGATGGCAAAATGGACGTGATTGCGTTGCATACGTTTAAGGCCTTCAGTTTTGATACGCTCCCAGTTGCTATAGTAGGTGCCATGCACCACAGCCTCCCCCAGCTCGGTTGGACTATGTATGCGCTCCATGCAAGCCTCGGACTCCACAGCAGCCAGTGAATGACCCTGATTGGCGCGTATCTCCTCGGCGCCTGTTTGTGGATTACGACGCAATGTATAACGCTGCTTGGCATCGCTGGCTACGATTTCCTTCAATATTTCTAGGTTGTATTGTGTGCCATAGCGTGGATGATTGAATATATTCGAGACGGCTATGAATCCATCTGGCTGCATTGTTAATCCTGCCTTTTCCGCGCCATGACGCAGCAGCCACGTTAGTTGTTTGCTCAACTGCATATTGCTTTGTTTTTTGGCCATAATTAACAATCGTAATTGTTACTCACTTTCATTTAAATTTTACAAAATATATCCAAAAATCACTCTAAAAAAACAACAAAAAAGCGTGTTTTGTTTGTTTTTTTTTTTAATTAACATTAATTTGCCAAAATGTTATTTACAGCAAACGGGAATGTTAAGCTTCTGTTAGAAAAATGTTAAGCACAACAACAAATCGCGGCAAAATTTCGCAATTATTTGAAATACGATTTTTTATTTTATTATTTAGTATTTATATTCAGTAAAATCAGTACAACTACAAGGTGACGCAGCGACTCGGTTCGAGCATGACGTCACAGATAACACAACTTTTATCATTACATCTAACGAAGATCAGCCGTTTTTTTGAAGCAAAATCGTTATAAGTACGACGATTATACTTTACGTCTTTGTTTAAGCTAATCCTTTATATTCCAAGATATTTTGACGAAACTGAATATTACGTTGATTATACGTATGGACACACTTTCCATAATTTGCATATTTAAAATTCCAAACTTTAAAACTCGATTTTTGCGCAGAGGATAGGAGATAAATTGGTTAAAGGTGGAAACAAAGCCTTAACATTAAGAGAATGTAGACCTGGCGACTGCATTTTCAATCAAAAAAGTGTTGTTTTTTAAATACTCCATTGAACTGCAACAAAATAAAATCATATGCGCAATGACGTAATCTGACGTAACTCTCTAAGCGTTTATGGTGACAGATAATGCGTTACCCTGTACATTTTTAGCATTGTGTTTTTAACAGCTGTCAGCTGACGCGCCGGAAAAAACATTTCTTTTCAAAATTTCATTCAATTTAAGTTGAATTTGAACTTAATATTATGCGGCTTTTGGTACTTTATGGCAGTCAAACTGGAACGGCACAGGATGTGGCCGAACAGATATGGCGCGAATCACGTCAGTGGGGCTTCGAAGGACCCGTGCTCGCTCTTGACGATTATAACATACAGCAGCTTATCGAGGAGCGTCTGGTGGTCTTTGTGGTGGCCACTACTGGTGATGGCATGGAACCTGATAATATGAAGCAAGCCTGGCGCTTTCTCTTGAAACGCAGCTTGCCAGCCAACTCTTTGGAGGGATTGCAGTTCGCCTGCCTTGGACTCGGCGACTCCAGTTATCCAAAATTCAATTATTCCGCCAAAAAGTTGCACAAACGTTTGCTGAATCTGGGCGCACAAGCTGTATGTCCGCTGGGTCTATGCGACGATCAGCATGACTATGGACATCTGGGCACAACGCTTGCCTGGACAGCAGCTTTTTGGGAAACACTAAGCGACACATTGGCGGTGCGCAAGCGGAAGGAACCGCTGGAAGTGAAGCGTTGGCATTTGCGTGTGCTGGAGCAGGGAGATGGTTTGTATAGGGAGCTCGGAACGGATTTAAATGAGGACCGCCTGCATTGGATACAGAAGCAGCCAGCACATTTTTTCCAATTGAGTGAAAACGTGCGCACAACGGCTGATGATCATTTTCAGGATGTGCGCCTTATCCGTCTCCGCAGCAGCAACATCATGAAGCCTCCAACTTGGCAGCCCGGCGATGTAGTTGAATTACAGCCACAAAATAGCGCCGAACATGTCCAGGAATTCTTTGATTTGTTGCAAGAACATCAGCTTGATTTCGATGCGAGCACTGTGGTTGAAGTGCGCAGCGCTCATAAGGATTTACCGCTGCCCATGGCCTATTCATCGCCCATTTCGCTGCAGCAGGCAGCCAAGTACATTTGGGATTTGAGCGCCAAGCCGCGTCAACGCTTTCTCGAGGTGCTGGCGCTAAACTGTGCGGATGAGCAGGAGCAGGAGAAACTTTTGGAGTTTTGTTCAGCCGAAGGCCTGGAAGATTTGATAGCCTATGTGAATAGGCCACGTCGCACGCTGCTGGAACTGCTGCAGGATTTTAGGCAAGCCACAGCCAAGCTGACGCTTGCACAGCTTTTCGAGATGATGCCCTTGATACAAACGCGTAGCTTCTCCATTGCCTCCGATGCCACAACGGGTACGCTGGATTTGCTGGTGGCTGTGGTCAAGTACAAGACCATAATGCATACGCCACGTTTGGGTTTGTGCTCCAATTGGCTTAAGAATTTGCCGAAGGGTGTGGAGCTACTCGCTCGCATCAAACCAGGCACAATGATCTTGCCCAAAGCGCAGGAAACGCCACTGATCATGATTGGACCCGGCACAGGCATTGCGCCCTTTCGCAGCATTATACAGAATCGTCTACATTTGCAGCAAACAGGCATCCAAACTGGTCCACTTGTTGTGTTCTTTGGCTGTCGCAACAAGGCCAGCGATTGTCACTTTCAGCAAGACTTTAAAACGTGGCAGGATAAACATAATGTTGAGGTGCACATAGCCTACTCGCGTGACCAGGAACACAAGGTATATGTGCAGCATCTGATCAAGGAGCAGGCTGCACACTTGGCCGAGCTTATAAGGGAACAAAATGCTTATGTCTATATCGCGGGCAGCTCCAACAATATGCCCAAGGCGGTTAGAGAGGCATTTATTGAGGCGCTTGACAATGATGCTTCCTATATGGAGGAACTGATAAAACAGCGACGCTATCAGGAAGAAACCTGGGCGTAAAACAAACAACTGACCAAAACTAGTTTATAAATTGTATGTTTTTAGTTGCTATTAGTTGGACGGATAGTGTAAATAAAACACTTTTATAACATTAAAATAAGCTGTTTCTTTAAAAGTCTTCCTGCAGCTTATCCGAACAAGTGCGACAGAACGGACAATGACCCTTCTGCAGCACCTGCAGTTCGAAATCCTCGGCATAAAAGAGCTGTAAATATATAGAGATTAGCTCATATATATATATCAGTTAAAACAACAAACTTACCAGCAAACACTCGGAACAGTAGGTAACCTGCAGATCGGGCAATATATTGCGATAGTAGATATTGCGTATATGCCTATCCTGACGCTTGAGTATTAGCACATGATGCGGATCAATGGCGCGTAGCGCATTGCGATCCAAACTCAAAGGTAATGCGCTGGCCACATCTTCGCTAAAAGGGTCCGCATCCTCAGCATTTTTTGCGGGTGCCAAAACCAAACGTTCTGCCTCTGCATCGCTTATGTCCACCTCTGGATGGAATTGTACCAAGGGCAAGATTTCTGCGCGACCAAGATTTCGAATTAAATATAACTTAATTAAAAAATCTTGAACTCACCAAATGAAACAAAAGAGAATATATAGTCTTGTCTGCATGTGGGGCAGGTGTTGTTATTTAAATGTTGGCTATAATTGGAGCACTTGTAGCACAGCGGCAGCAGCTCCTCGGGATCATTGAAGCCACTCTTACAGGCCTTGCTGTTTAGAAAATTTAGCTGTGGATTGTTTGATTTTATTATATATATGTGCACATAATACAATACTATATACGCCTGGTTCCGGTTTCCACTTTCGATATAATATTCCGAAAGAGAATTTATCCTGAAATGATCCCAATATCACTATTTACAAGATTTTCCGAAGTGAATTGAAGACGAGTTAATTAACTTGCCACTGGGATACAATGTTGCTTAAAGTGGAAACCAAAACCAATCAATATTTCGCTATTTGAAACTCACATCAATTTGCTCCTGAACTCCCGCAGGTGGCTTGAGCGACTGTAGACGCTTATTGACCAGCAGGCACAGTTTGTTGGCCTGCAGCAACTTGGCCTGCTTGGCCAGCGTGAACAGCACGGAGCTGTAATTAGTACATAATTAGTTTCATCTTTTCAACAGTCATATTTGCATATATATCTGAAACATACAACATGCTGACGCCCTTTGGCGCGCCCTTGTTCTCCACTTCATTGAATATAAAGCGGCTCACATTGAAGAGGCTCACGGGTGAGTGTGTGGTAAAAGGTTCCTTCATATAATTATAGATGACACTGTAGGCGTAATAGACCTTTGCAATGCGCAAATGGTTTTTGTACTCGTTCAGATGATGATCAATGGCATTTTGTTCACTTTATGGAAAGATGTAGAAACATAAAGGTGAAAAGAAGCTTGCTAAAGCTATAGTTCATTTGATGCCTACGGTTTTTCGTGATATATGTCTAGATATTGTTTAGCCAGTAGCCAGTAAAAGTAGCTGGCGTCCAGATAACGCTCCTCAACAATGGCCGTGTTGCTTAGCTGCTTTAGCAAACGATTAGCATCCTTGGTGCGCCCCGCTTTTAAATAAGCTGTAGAAAATATATAAGTTTATGTTTGCCAAGTCTTATATATGCTTAATCGAAAACTCACCCTGATGCGCCTCTATAAATTGATCCGTTTCCGCCAGCCACTGCGCATGCTGATAATGCACCGTGGGCAGCAGCTCTGGCAACGCCTCCGCCAAACGAAACGCCTCTGTCCAGTCATGCACCTCAACATGCAGCTGCACCACCTGTGCTTCGTCGCCCAGCTTCTTAAACATTTCAGCGGCCAGCGGCAAGGCCTTTAAGGACTTCAAATTCTGAGCCACCGATTGCAAAGCCTCACGTTCGTCCAGGCTCAGACGACGTCCAATGTCATACAATCTGTAAAGCAACCAAAAACAAAGTTAGTTATCTTATTCGGCTTGAGTTAGGGACGTCTGCTAAAGCTTACACATCGGCCCAGCCCTGCTCGGCCACAATATCAATGGCCTTTTGATGCTCGCCAGCAGAGAGTAGCAGCTCAGCTGCCGCACGCGGTTCCTTCACCGAATACGCCCACTCGGCACGCTTGCGCACCAGATCGCGTTTCTCCAGTTCGCTGCCATCTTTGAGATACTCTTCCGCCAGATCAAACATGCGCAAATCTGTGTACATTTCCAAGGCACGCGTGGATTGACCGCATTTAATAAACAAACGCGCGGACTCCTTGAATTTGCCCGCAAAGGCGCTGCTCTCGCCCAGCAGCACCTCCTTGGGCACCGAGGCGCGTTGCTGCTGCTCACGCAGCTCACCGATTAGCTGCAGCCAGGGCAAATTGCGCACCTTGACGTAGGCATCACGTGCTATGTTTATATGCAGAGCTTCCAAAGCGGACTGCGCCAAACCCTCCCAATCGCTGATGGTGACACCCAGGCAGGCCACTTGATAGGCCTCGCTGTGATAAAAGCAATACGTGATTAATTATTGCTTGTAATACTGTTTGACTTTGTTTTTACTACTCACTCAAACAAGCCCGCCTCGATGAACTGCCACATGGTGGCACCTAGAGCCAGTGGCGTATTATGCATAATATTGCCGCGCAGACAGAAGGCCGTGGCACCACATAGACCCACAACAACGCCATGCATGTTCTGTGGCGATCTGGGCGGTAGATTGCCAACTCGCACGCTTAAGCCGCCGCTGCTGTGCGTGTAGCAGAGCATGGTATCCAGATCAGTGTTCCAGGTGACGCTATTTACGCCAACATCCTGATAGAGTATGGTGTCATTAAGCAAGTCGCGCACCACCAGCCGCCCCGCATCGTCCACAACAGCAATTTTGCTGCGATTTGAATTGATGTCCAGGCAACGCACCGCGGAAACGGCCGTTGTAATGAGCAATGGCAGCGAATTGTTGAGAAATATGCGAAAGACCTGACCGTTCTTGAGACCAACCATAAGACCCTCTCGCCCTGGCGGACCACCTGTGACTTTAATATAGCGTATGAAAGAGTCCATAATCCATTCACGCTGCAGGCAACCAACAAAGTCCAAACACTGCAGTCGCTTCTCCTGGCACAGCACAATATTCAGACCACACACGACCAGGAGACTGCAATCAAACTTTTGTTGTATCTTCTCCTTGACCTTATAGTGCATGGGCTCATTATCCATAGAACTAAGCTCATAGAGCACAACACGTTCCGGCAGCTGTACAGCCAAACGATTCCTATATATGGCTATTTTCTGCACCAGATCGCGGCACTTGATGCGCACCTTGTGACCCGACATGAGATGCTGTATGATCACATCGCACATGTTCTCACGAAAGGCATAACGTTCACGATACAGAGCATGCACCGTGCTGGAGGCAATGTTGAAGCATGCGAGTGTGCCATCCTGGCAACCAATAGTATAGGATTGTCCATTGGGATGCAGTGCCACCGACCAAATCCACGAATCAAAGCCATCACCAAGTGTGCCTAGGCGGACGCCATCGCGTGTAAAGAAATGCAAGTTTTCCGTGCAGCCGCCAACCACGCAAAATTCGCCATTCGGAAAATATTGCATGCAAAGCGGATCAAAGCCCAGCGCACGTTCCTTGCCAATCAGTTGTCCACTAAGCGTATAAAATGACAATGTTTGACTCCAATCGCCAACGGCAATGGTGTCCACGCTGCCAGCACCATTCGCTGGACAGCATTGTACACTAAATACGGAGCTATTGGCGCCGCCTGGACGATCAATGCGACTTTTCTCTTCACCCAATTTATTGCGTATGGATATGGAACCATTTGCCAGACCAAGTATCAAATACTGTCCATCGTTTGTCCACGCGCAACCATTGACACGGGAACCAATCTTATACTTTTGCACGGCCTTCTGATCGGCGGACCAAAAGGCAAAATCCGAGGTTGAACATGAAGCCAAATGATGCGAAACGGGATTAAAGCACATGCACTGTATGGAGTCACCATGGCTGTTGTGGGAGAAAATTAATGTTAAGAATTGTGCAACATTTTTGTTATTGCCACTTACGAGTACTTAAGCAGCCCATCCAGCTGCGGTGACCACACAATGACCATTTTGTCAGCGGCGCCACTCGCAAAGCGTTTGCCATCGCGCGAATAAACCACCGAGTTGACAATATCCTTGTGCGCCTTTAATGTATTCAGCAGCGCACCATCGTGGGGATTGTAGATGAGCAAACGCTCACCTGCTGCAACCACCAATTGGCTGCCATCGGGCGCATAGCAAACGCAGTGTACACTAAATCAAAGGACAGAAACGCAATTTTCATTTAGCAACAGTTGGTTGTTGTTATCGCTGTATTCATTCCTTATTTTACCTAGTGTTTTCATCTTTGGAATTCGGAAATTCGATGCGTTCAATCCATTTGATCACGCCACGCATTTTATTTATTAGTTTATTGCAGCTGCATTGTTTGCTGCTTTTCCATTTTATTTACTTTTTGTTTGGGGCAAAACAAAAAAAAAGCTGCCATGGCAACCAAACTCGATATGCGCGTTTTTATCGATATCGAAATCGACACCGAGCAGAAGAGCTGAAACGGTTATGTTATTCAACAGCAGCTATGTTAACATAACAGCGGCTGAGCTATCGATAAGCAACAGCTGTGCCACTAGTGCTGTATCGTATCGTTCACAGTAAGTTCGATTGAACTATTCACCAAACTGAACGAATCTTCATGCCTGCGTGTAGTTCATCTAGTTCGTTACCTATTGTAGGTCATTATAGTCTTATTATACTAAACGACTAAACTAGCTTAAGAAACGAACAAACTAATAACAACTGAACGTGCAATGGGTTCGAACGAACTATAACACTTACTAGTTCGTTCAGCGAAAACTGAACTACTGAACTTATTGCTTCAATTAAACTACAATGTACAACTCTAACGTACACACGCATACTCAGCAAAGTGTTAGTGTAATTATTTAGTTGTAATGCAAAACCAAAACAATGAATAATTTGGATAGTTCAGTGCAAGCGCACAATAAATTAGAAAAGGAAACAACCAATTTGGTGCTGCTCAAGGATCGTGTAGACAAGTACCATGATCTCTCCACCCAAATGTCCAGCATACTCACAATCTTCGAGAAGCGTTTGGGCAACTTGGAGCAAACCATTTTGCCAGTCTATCAGGAAACGGAACAACTGCAAAAACGACAACAAAGTGAGCAAATTATAACATTAACAAACTAAATATTGACAACGCCCCCCACATTTCAGACTTGGAGGCTACGCTGAACTGCCTGGAGAGCGTGCTCTCGCATTACGATGTATCCCAGGAGGTTTGCCAGCTGATACATCAGGGCCCCATTGAAGGCAACATTGGCACCTTTTTGGATGCGCTGGCCAAGCTGCGCGCCGCCATGGATTACTTTCTGCACAACAATTCACAGAGCGTGGAACTGGAGAATGTCACCAGTTTGTTTAATACCGGCTGCGAAGGTCTCAATCAGCATTATAGCATGCTGCTTAAGAAGCATAGTGCACCATTGAAGCCCGTGGAACTGCTGGATTTGATTTATATCGAAGATGATTCATCCAGCGATGAGTATACCTCATTTCGTCAGCTATCACAAAGCACACGCGAGGAGCTTTTTACTATCTCGCTTTGGCTAGAGCAGAATATGCGCGAATATACGCAAATATATGCAACGGAACGTGGCGAGGTTGTGCTGCGTTCGCTGCAGCTGCTAAAGGATCATCAGAAGAGCAGCAGCTGGGGCACGGAAGCCTTGGTAAGTACGAAATTAATGTACAATCTTAAAAAAGTTGCTTTTTTATGCATTATTTCCAACACTATCAAAGTTTTCTTTTGAAAATAGCGAAAAGTAGCTAACTTTTTTCCGGCTTGTTAATTTTCTAACGTGAAAAGGGCTAAATAGGCAACACTGTTTCCAACCAGTGTTGCACTATGCGTTTTATGCTCGTCAAATCCAGTGATTTTTTTAACCGCTTCGTTTTCTAAAGTTTACAACAAAGTCATGTGCAAATAAATAAATTAATTAGTGAAGTGTAATCTAAAAGTGTGCAACAGTTTTGATAAAAGTTGACTTTTTTTTTGTCAACTCCAAATTTGGCAGCCTTTCAACGGTTAATTTTTGCCGCTCCTGAAATGCAACGCTGTGCCTTCCACAATTCCCATAACGGCACAATTCCCAACAGAGCTTAGCAAGAAGCGCTAAATGCAGACGCCGCCATTGTTTAAGCTACGCTTTATAAAAACGTTTCGTGTTCCGTGTCTAAAATAATTTTCTTTGTCTAAAAATTTTAAATCGTAAAATGGCCGAAATTCATCACACGCCTACACCCAAAAGGCAACTCGTTTGGAACACGCTTAGTGCGAACTCTGTCAATGTGCGTTGCTCCACGCCCATTGCCGGTTTCTATGCGTCGCCCAATTTGTCGCCAATTAAGGATATGCAGGCACGCAAAAGTCCAGCATCGCCCATGATCTTCAAAAAGCCCTTAAAAATGGTACAGCAACCACAAACATCGCCCATTGCAGGTGTCTGCGCCTCGCCCAATTTTTCGCCAATTAAGGATATGCAGGCACGCAAAAGTCCAGCCTCGCGCATGATCTTCAAGAAGCCCTTAAGAATGGAGCAACAACCACAAACAACGTTGCCTCCCTTGATTAAGGTTACATCGGGCAAGATTTCACCTAACGAGATGATTAACAATAGTTTGGATAACTTTTTGGATGACTCCAGCAGCTGCAATAGCAGCACTGAAACATCGTTCGTCAAGGAGACGCGTCGTCGTTCGCTGCAAGCTACAAATCACAGCTATGCCATAAACCATGCTAGCAATGTGAAGGAAATGTTGCTGCTGCTTGGCCTCGAAAGTTTTACGGATAAGTTTGAGGCAATGCATCTGGATCTGCTGGATTTGGTGTCCATAAAAAGCGCTGATCTCAAAAGAATGGGTGTGCACAAGGAGGTGGATCGTCGAAGCATCATGGATGCACTTAATTCTATATAAATTTTGTATTTTTAAGCGTTCGCTGGTTGTTGCGCTTAAGTTTTTTTTATAATATATATTTTAAACAAAAATTGTATGTCTCAAATATTTTTCAAAAAAATTGTATGCATAGCTTTAAGCAATAAATAAATAAATAATGCGAAAATTTAAAAGTAAACTTTTTATAAAATTAAGCAATAAATTCAAATATATATTCAAAATTCCAAAAAAAAATTCTGAATTTTTAATTGTATGCTTAAACGCTGACTTTGCAGAGACCACGTCACAGCACGTCCCGGCAAAATGAGCCCAAGAAGAACACTTCGGCGCGACTGCAGCAAATGTAAGCGTTCCTTAGGACATGTGCCATATCCTTTTTCCTACTATTATTAAATCTTCTATCTTCACAGCTTTGAAAAGAAGGCCAACAAGTTGTACTTGCGTGCCACGCAAACCATTGAGCAGTCGACAGGCTTTTCCATTAAAAAAGCCTCCTCGCATTCGGATCATTTGACCTCAGAGGATATGCTTGATGGCGATCAGGAGTTGGACAAGTATTTGGTCATGTTGCTGGGCCTGCAACGGCTGCTCAACTGGGAGCGTGCCATTATGCGTGACATTATACCGCAATCGAAGCATAATGAGGTATTTGCCAGATTAGCCTACAATGCCATCGAGCTGGTTGTCAAGGATGCCGAGTCCATAACGCAGCGCATTTTACGCTGCATTTCACGCAAGGAGTGGACCTCAGCGTTGGGCATTTTTTCAGCGTTAAAGCGTGTTATTTTGCTGCAGCCGGACATTGAGCGTACTTATGATACCGCACAGCGTGAACAGTTGACCAAGGTGCTCAACAAGCTGCAACAGACGGGCGCCAAGGCGCTGGAACATTTTCTAGATGTGGTCAAGGGCGAGTCGAGCACAAATATTGTCGGCCAGAGCAATGTGCCCAAGGATGCCACCGTGCATGAGCTGACCTCGAATACGATTTGGTTTATTGAGCATTTGTATGAACACTTTGATGTCATTGGCGCAATACTTGCGCAGGATGTTTTGTATTCGACGCAGCTGGACACCATACTGATGAAGAAGTCGCTGCCCGGCGAGGAGCGCAACAAGGCGCTGCTGGCCATCTACATAAGTAAGCTCCTATATCACAGTACTCTGTAGTTCCACTTTTAATATCTTCTTTTCTGTTTTGCAGAGAAAGCTCTCGCCGAGCTCAACTTATCCATTATGAACAAATGCGAGCAGTATAACGATCAGGCCACCAAACATCTCTTCCGGCTTAATAACATACACTATATACTCAAATCGCTGCAACGTTCTAATCTCATTGATTTGGTTACTTTGGCGGAGCCGGAGTGTGAACATAGCTATTTGGAAATGATACGGGAACTTAAGACTAGCTATCAAAAGACCTGGTCCAAAATGCTAGCAGGCATCTACTCTTTGGAAGAGTTGCCCAAGCCAGTTGCTGGCAAGGTTAAGGACAAGGATCGCAGCGTGCTCAAGGAGCGCTTCTCGGTGCGCAATCAAACTAGAATTATTATTATAAAAACAAACTTTCTAATGATTTACAACTGTTTTTTTCCTGCAGAACTTCAACAAGGACTTTGAGGAGGCGTGCAAAATACAACGCGGCATTTCCATACCCGATGTGATTCTACGCGAAGGCATCAAACGCGACAATGTCGAACACATTCTACCCAACTACAATCGCTTCTTTGAAATGTAAGCTTTGTTAAATCTAACTAATATGTTGAAACTATAACGAATTTTTAATTTTTTTTATAAATTCAGGTATGCTGCGGTGCAGTTCAGCAAGAATCCAGACAAATATGTCAAGTATCGGCCGCATGAGATCAATGCAATGCTTAGCAAACTGTTTGATGACTCGGCTTAGGCCGTGTCTTAAACCGAATCATTCCCCCAAACACAATAATTTTATATATGTTTCGGTCGGCTTTTTAATTCCAACATAATAAATATTCGTTTAAAAAAATATACATACAATACGTATACGACTAAAGCCTAAAAATATTAAATGCCATGTAAAATTGTTAAATGACGTCCACACACAGATTTTGTTTAGTAAAGGAAATTTGTGGAGGGCGCCTCGGGGCGTCCACAGGCGCCATAGTGATGCACACCCACAGTGCTATTGGTGCGACAGTTCTCAATATCCAGGAAGCAATCATTCAAATATGTTTTATTATCGCTGCCACAAACTGGCTCAAATTCCCTGGGACAGATGCGGGCACAGCCCTTGAACTGGAAGGCAGCCAGACAACGCTTCAGTGGCACCACAAACACATGCTTGCCACAGTTCTCCTTGCGCATGTGGCACTCCGATTTGTAGAACTTATTATCCGAACCACATACAAAATTCGGCGGCTGTGCATCACAATCCGACTCACAGTCGGCGGTCAAGGCGCAGTTCTTCAATGAAACGGACACCACACGCAGATTGCAGGTGCGTCGCTTAAACTCGCACATGGAAGCAAAGGTGTTGCCATCGGAGCCGCACACTGGCTGCTGTTCCAGATCCGCACGCGTGCACGCATCGCCGCAGTCCTTGGCCGCTTTATTAAGATCCGTGCAGGGTCCAATATGCGCCAGATTAACGCCGCGTCTGCAAAAGCACTTTGTTTAGCACAAATAAAGGATTGGATTGGACTACTTACAGGCAAGTGGCATGCGCCAGTTCGCATTCATTGTTATATGTCTTGGCGTCTGTGCCGCAGAGTTTGTCATTGCGTTTGGAGCTGAAGATGGAACCAAAGAGACTGTTAAAGTCCTTGCAGGGCGGCAGTTGCTTGCAGCGTGTCAATCGGTTCTTGCACTTGTCCATGCTCATCTTTTGTATGGACTTGCGCTGTGGTCTATGAAGCAAAATAAAGTTTCAGAACTTATTAATATTGCAAGATCTTAAACTAATTCGAGCTTAAAGTTTCAGAACTTATTAATATTGCAAGATCTTAAACTAATTCGAGCTTAAAGTTACTAAAATAAGTTCGCTGAAAGCTTATAGGTGCTTTCGAAGCTACTCATTATCAACAATACAATAGTTTACACTTTTAAGTTTTAAATTCCAGCTTTAAGTAAAATTATTTGTGGATTCTCCGTTAAAATTGACTTTGCTGAAAGCTTTAATATGCTTTCGAAGCTCATCTAACGTGAGTTATTTATTTTGTGAATACAATTAATTTAGTTAAAAGGTTAGATGTGCTTTCAAAACAAAGTCCAGCTTAAAGCATGCTCAAAGCATTAATGCGCTTTCAAAGAATTGTTTATTAGAGAAAAAGACAAAAAATCTTTAACTCAATGCTTGAAGTTAACTTATTTGCGTGCTTAACATTACAATTAAGTTTGCTGAAAGCTTTAATGTGCTTTCAAAATTTGATTTATTTGAGTTTTTTATTTGTTTAATACAAGCTATTACGCTTTAAGCTTGTCTTTCGTTTGAGAACTTATGTAGTCGAGCTTTTAGTTACACTCCAGTTTTAAAAATAACCACAAAACTCACCCACAGTTAAGCATCTTAAGCTCGCAGAGTGATGAATAGATATTGCCATCGCTGCCACACACGTACTGCGATGTGGCATCCGCATCCACCTTCGGACAATCAGTGGGACAAGCTTCCGCCGACTGGCTGCCATGACGCTCCTGTGGCATGCAGAAGGATAGCGGCACCTCAAACACATGCTTGCCACAGTTGGTGGAGCGCATCTTGCAGGGACTGGCATAGAGGCGACCATCGGAGCCGCAGGTGGGTCTGGCCACACGCCAGCAGGACTCGCGGCACATGCGCGTCGATTGGCAATGTTTGCGGCTAGTTTTCACGACACCCTGGCCGCAGGTGTGCAGCTTCATCTCGCAGGTGGAATTGTAGACATTGCCATCGGAGGCACAGATAGGCCCATCCTTGGGCGCGCTGTTGCAATCCACAGGGCAGGATTCACGCTGAGCGCTGGTATTGCTGCAAGGACCCACATGGGATAGCTTAACGGCGGCCAAACCAACACGACACGACTGCACACGCAGCATGCAACGATTCAGATAGGTGCGGCCATCGGTGCCACAAACGGCATCCTTTTCCGTGCTGCAGCGATGCTTGCAATCGGAGCCCTTGGAACGCTCGCAGCCATCGCGCACATCCTTAATCAAAGAGACGCCATTGCGGGCACACGTCTTCTTGCGCAGCTCACACAGATTGGCATAGATGAGGCCATCGCTGCCGCAGACGGGCTCCGCGCCCACCGTCAAGCTGGGCGGACAGGAGCGCGGGCAATTGTTGGCATTGCTGGCAGCGCTGGCCCGATGCTGCCGTGCCATGTTCAGCTGCTGCTGCTGCTGCTGTTGATCTGACTCCTCCTGCAACAGATTCTCCAAGGCTGCTGCCGCTGCGCCCGGCGCCTGCAGCAGCGTGCCAGACAGCTCCGGCTGCTCAGCCTGCCTATAATTGATCAGCAGCGAATCCTGCGCAGCTTCAGCGTTTCGATAGCGTATCACTGGCGCCTGTGCGGGCAACTTGATGATCTTAATGGGTGAGTCTGTTACGGCGCCTGCAGAGCGTCCAAAAGAGAGAAAGATAAAAGAGAGCGAGTGTGAGTGTGAGAGGGAGAGCAGAGTTCAGTGAAATGTTTTTGGCGGCATGCGGAAGAGTCGACGCTGGGCATACAAATTTTGGATTAGCCTCGCGAGTGAACGAAGCATTTTGCGCAGTTGTCCATTTCAAATGAATTTATGCTCTTTTTTTCCAAATATGAAAAAAAGAGTATATTAGGCTTGTGAAATGTTTGTCCGTCTGTCTGTCCGTCCGTATGAAAACTATTCTTTTCAACAGTTTTGAAGATAAACCAAACATGAACATAAACCGCATGTTTCGAATCCGGCCCGAAATCTCTATTACATAAACAGTTAGAAAATTTTCCGGACCACGACACAAGTTTCAGGATCCGATAGAAATTTTTAAAATTTGTGTTAATCCCGCCCGATCCCGAAGTATTTTTAGAGACCCGTGCAATCCCCGTCTCGATCCCATTTCTAGTGTAGTGTATCATAGAAAAATCTTTATTTTGTTAAGATCTTCTCAGCACACCTATCCCCTCCTGCAAAATTCGTAAAATTATATACCCTTCACAGCTTTATAGCTAATAATAACTTTCTTGACGAGCTTGTTAACAAATAAGCCAAGTCTGCATATCCCACAATCTCTGTAGCAATCCTCAAAGAATCCTACTTGAGAAATTATATAAAAAATACATTATTGCCGTGCTGAAAAGAGAGTATACCGCAATGGGGAGCATACAAGCAACGTTCTAACTTCTTGTTATTGCCGCTGCCTCCACGAGTCACAGTCTCATCTCGACCCGCCCCGTCTGCCCCACCCAAACTTGACTAGTTCTCAAATTTGAACATTTAGTAGACCATTTATGAGTTATCTCAATGCACCGTTAACGTTAACGTAAAGACAGAACAACCCACACACAAGTTTTTTTTTAATATGCTGGGACTATCTGCTGACCTCCATCTATAATTGAGCTTTGCTAATCCCCCAGTCCAACATCCCAGAAATCTTTGTGGCTAAAAACTGCAAGTGAAATTTTCACACTAATTGCCTCCGGCCCGGGTCGAAAATGTCTGTTGTTTCATCGTCGTCGTCGTCGTCGTCGTCGGATGTTGGCCTCCGTTTTGGTATTGTTTGCAAAGAAAGCGACTACGACGTCGACGTCGGGAGGAAACCGAGAGATAGACGCGTAGAAGATGTAGAAAATCTATTAGCGCGCTTGAAGCTCTTGCGATTGTTTGCCTGAGATAATTGAACCCACGTTCATTATTTCAATTTGTAGCAGCTGCGTTCAAAAAATACACACACACACACACACACACACACTGATACACTCGAAAATAAAAGCTAAATGTTTCAAGAGTTAATCCCAGACGCAGTCGCATTTTTTAATGGCCACAAGTAGTGAAAATGAACGTGGCGTTAGAAATTAATACAGACATCAAGCATATATATAGTCTATATCTGTATATATTGTCCACACCTCTCTTGCTCTTCATGCCGCTGCACCACATTCCACATGCCACAGTGACAATCATGACCAAGAGCAGGCCAAGCTCTGATCTGACACTGCTCCTGCTATCGGATGCCATCAATTGCAAAAAAAAAAAAAAAACAAAGAAAAGAAAAAAAAAAAAACAGCGCATAACGTATAATTTTCAAAAGTGGAAAACAAAAAACAACAACAACAACAACGCTGGGCAGGCTTAGGCCGACTCTGGCACCAGACATGATATGTGTGCTCGTTGTTGCAACTTGCAACTGCTGCCCCCACATATCATGATGCCAGCCGCACAGTGGGCCACAGGACTAGCAATGCTGCAAATTGCAAGGCTAGCTTCCTATGTTGGTATTATCGAGAAATAAAGTTAGGCAAAAGTGATACTTAAAAAAGAAAAAAATGTTGAAAGAATTTAAGTTTATCTTCGTAAAATTTGTTTAATCAGTTGTTCAAAAGGATTATTATCGAAAGAAGTAATACTTTAAATGAAAATGTTTGAAAATTTAGGATTATCTTAAATCTTATGTTTCTATTCCATTCAAATCCTATTCGAGTATCGAATGTCGCAATTGAGAACAGCTTGAAATGTGCATTATCATAATCACAGTCTCATCACAATTTATCAAGGTGATATTAAACTTAATTTGATTACATTTTTTTCTAAAGTTAATGTATAATGACATAAATCTCCGAATCATTACGCTGATGCAAGTTGCAGACCTAACTAATAAAATGACAATTGCAATAAGAAACGTGAGTCATCATCCATAAATTGATTCATGAATAAAACAATGTCACGAACTTATTATTATTAAAGAATTTTGATTTCAATTAAGTAGCGATGATGTGGAACAACAAACAAATCGCTTCATTTCAACAATTGACTGTTGCGTTCCACGGGTCAACTCTTTTAAGATTGACCCCATAAAGCAATCAACCAAAGAAATTGGCCACTGTTCAATTTGGATTCGTTCCAAACGGCTGCTGTGACACTGTAAACTGTAAACTATAAACCTCCTGGGTTCAAGTCGCTTGTTGTGTTCTCTCTGTGTGTTTGTTGTGTTGTGTTGTGTTGTGTGTGTGTGTTTGTTGTGTTGTGCACGAGAGCAAGTTTAATGAATTTATTTGAATGTTGGACAAATTGTGCACGACGAGCAAATTTACGAGCATGTTTGGCTTTACTTTTTTACGAACATACAAATATGTATGCTTTAAAGAGTGGGGGGGGGGGAGCAGCTGTGGCGGGCGCAGTTCATGGGCACATGCCATACCCATACCCTCCCCGTCGGAAGGAGGTCGGGCTCAGGTCGGAGCTGTGATGTGTGTCAGTTTTTACATTCACTTTGTACTCGTACCTTAGATATGATATTAATTGCTACCGCTGGGCAAGAAGACAAATAGTAATGTTGGCCTTTCTACCGCAGAGCGGCACAGCTGTTGGTCCCAGTGGCGTTTCCAAAAGGGGGCGCTTTGAAAATACTATAAGTTGGGTTGGGTACAGAAAATTGATTAATACATTTTTCTTGTTCAATTAGTTTTTGGAGCTTGAGAGAATGTTTGGGATGACTGCATCAACTAGGAACTAGTGTTGGGTCGTTTAGATCTGAACTAGTTCCAATGACAGAAGAGGAACAACTGAATATCATCTTATATTTAGTTCCTTTTCGGAAACGGTTACCTTTTCGGATACCTCAACTAACAGTCCCTTTTCGAGCACAGGACCTAATCGTTCCTTCAAGTTCGTTATAACCTATAATCGTTATAACTAATTTATAGTGCTCTTAAAAGGAAAGGTAAATTTTTCCTGTATGCGAAACTATTGGGTTCTGTACCTGAAATGGAACTTGTATCAGCAGAAGCAGCTGAATTAAATTAAATAAATATAATATCAAAATGAAGTCACTGCTCGGGCGCCAAAGAAAAACGATTTAGTTTCTTTGTCAGGACTGAATTATATTTAAAATTTAGTTGCTTTTTGTTTGCCTAAATCATCCGTTCCTTTCTGAATAGAGAATCAAGGGAACTTCAAGGTATCAGCGATTTACAGTCGCTATAACCGATAATTATAGTGCAAAATTTGGATGTTGCTTAGTATAATCATTATAATTATATTCTGCTACACTTTACATCTCGAAAAAGGAACGATTTGTTCATTTGTCAGGAAAGGAACTATTTAACTACATCCTCAAAAGGAACTTGAATGTTTAACTCTACTTGGAATAACGTCGAGATTACCATACAGAAAAAGAGCTGCCCCTCCTAAAAGGAATCTTAACGCCGTCACTGCTTGGTCCAAGCCCCCCGTGCCGCTTAGTTAGTTTTAGTGTGTATTTAGGCTGTATGACTTACCATTAGTGAGCGTTGCCGTTAACATTAAAGCCAAGAGTGCGCCAAACAGCTGGCGCTGGAACTTTTGGCTAAAGCGGGTCTGCTTGGGGTACATCATTTTCACTGTCGACTGCACTTTCCTGTCCTAGGCTAGACGGAGACGACGCAGACGCAGACGGACGACTACGTGTGCGTGACTACGACGCTTTCGCTCGTTAACAATTGAAATAGTAGCAGTTGCTGTTGTTGTTGTTGTTGTTGTTACAACTGCTGCTGCTGCTGCTGCCGTTTTGAGCTTCTCAAGTTCAACAGCAGCCAATGCGGCGGCGTGCAAAGATCACGACACACGAAGAAAGTTTTGTTGAGCAGTAAGTAAAAAAAGTAGCTACCCCCGCTACCCGGCGCCTATGCAAGTTAACTGGTGCAAGCTCAAAATGCGCAGAAGCTACAAGCCTAACGCTGACGTCGACGTCGACGCTGACGCTAACGCAGTTGCTGTTGTTGGCGTCGCAGTTAACGTTTCGAATTAACGGTTAAAGCTGTCGTCGTTTTGTCTTTGCGGTCTTTGCGGTTCGCTCATTTGGGTTTGTTCATCTGGAATAGCCCTTTTATGAGTTCATTCGGTTCATTCGTTTCATTCGTTTCATTCGTTTGCCTATTAAAGTTTTAAGCAACGTTTAGGTTTACTTTAATGCAACAATAATTACGCACACAAAAGTTCCTAGCTCTATCTCTTTCTCGCGCTTTGACCTCACACACAATAAAGCATAATTTCTTTTTTATCGCCCTGCCTTTTTTATTATTATTATTATTTTTTTTTTTTTTGCACGTTGCTTTAATTCGATTTCAATTACGACTGTGCCTTTTGAAGTTTACCACCGTTATTTTTTTATTTTTTTTTTTTTTGTTGTACTCTTTTTCTTTTATTAGTATTGTATGCACACAAAATATCTTTTCATAGTCTTTGGGGCGTTCTTTTCTTTATCTTTATCTTTTGCTTTTGCTTTACTTTAGTTCGTTACTCTTTTACCGTTTAAATTTGATTTTTCAGTGCGCGTTCGGTGAGTTTCGCATGCGAAGTGTTCGCTGTGAATCTGATTGGGATGTGCGATGCTGCTGCGATCCCGATTCCGACGTTGCTGGCGACGTTGACGTTAGCGTTACAGCGACTGCATTATGTATTTATATATGTAAGTGTATTGTTGTTGGCTGCTGCGTTTTCAATGAATGAACATTTACACACACACACACACACACACACACTCACACATACACTAACACACGCACGCGCGCTTTGATTTTAACACATTCATAAAAATTATAGGCTTTTTATTGTTGTTGTTGGCTGCCGCTTCTTTTGTTGCACGCTCGACCCGAGCAGAGATCAACCGGGAGACGTTGCCTGCTTCAGCTCCAATTTCGTTTGCGACAAAAAACAAGCTGCTGCTGCGACTGCGACTGCTGCTGCTGCTGCTTCTGATGTTGCGACTGCGCCGTACCGAACAACACGAGAGAAAGGTTTGAATGACACTCACACTCGAATTTGCAATGCCATTTATATGAGTGAAAGGCAGTCGCAGCGCAGTCGCTGCGCAGCTGGCGTCATTCGGGCGCCGCACAGTGGTGAGCGTGTGTGCGCATTAAGATAATATTCTAATAAAAAATGAAAAAAACTTTACATTGGTTGGCTTTCAAGGCCGTTTAATTTCTTGTACATTATTTTATGCGCTATAATTAATATAAATAAAAGTATGCGCTGATTTGAATTTTTATGTTACAGTTAATATGTTAATTTTGTTTTTATTATATACTAATTTTTATGATGTTTGCTCTCTCTTTAATGGCTTAGTGGCTAGTTGGTTGGTTTAATGGCATAGTGTTTAGTTGGTAGCTTTATTGGAATAGTGGTTAGTTGGTAGCCTTATGGGAATAGTGCTTAGTTGACAGCTTTTATAGGACTACAAAAGCTTTTGCTCTGGTCACACTGTGCGCCTGCGAACGTCTTCGCTGCTTGGTTGGAATCGGCTTTGGTAGCAGCTAGCATTGGCTTTGGTTAGGCGCTTAGGCATTGATTAAATGGAGTTGTCGGTATTTAAAATAACAACTTGGTCATGTTGTCTGCAACCTAATCGGTTTTGCGTACAAATTTAATTTGCCAAAAGTGGCAGCAAAATGCAACCAAAAAGGCGAACCGCATTTGAAATTATAACACACAAACCGCAGTCGCAGCCAGCTATAGGCACACGATCTATGGGAGGGTGGTGTTTGGGAGTGGAGGGGAAGGGGTAGGCACTCGCCGTAGAAAGTGCGCAGCCGCAGCAGCCGCAGTTTTCAAGTCGAAGCCAAGTTGCCGATACTCAAAAGCCACAAACGTTGCTAGCTGGAAGCTGTGTTTATAGACTTGTCGACTTTTAAGCCATAAATTTTACGCCTGAGTGGCGTTGCGAATAAGGGTCACACACATACACACACACACACACACGTGCACACAGATAGCGAAGCTCGCACATGAGCTTTGGCGGACGCTCGCGTGCATAAAGAAAATTGAGTGGTGCAGCAGACGGACGACGCTGCCGCTGCTGTTGCTGCCGCTGCTGTTGCTGCCGCTGCTGCTGCTGCTTAACGGCAAAAAGAGGTCAGTAAGTGAATGTTTACAGTTAGTTTTTGGGCACCCAGACATGTTAGCGGCAAAATGCATCTGACAGCCGTGACACAGCAGCCGCGCAGCAGCGGCCGCCCAGAACTAATGGTGCAAGACCGCCACTTTAAAAAAAAAAAAAAATCAAAATTAATTAAAAGAAAGCCGGCGTCAAAAGCGGGAAAAAACCTTTGGCAGCAGTGCAATTTCTTTTTGGCCATAACCAAAGATTTGATGTCGTCGTAGTTGTGTTTGTGGCTGCCAATAAAAATGGAAAGTGAAAATTGTAGCTGCACTGCAATGCATATTAAAAAACATAAAAAAATATAAGCTGTATGTGTGCAATACAAAAAAAAGCAAAAAAAAGTGTAATAAAATGATAGAAGACGCAGTAACAACAACAACAACAACAACAACAACATGGCCAAAACGCACCTGTTCTGCAAGTCGTGCAAGTTTTCACGCTCTAATCACAGCCTGTAAGACCAGCACATAGAAAAAGCATGAGTATTATATAAAAGTGATGATAGAGCAAGCAACGCTAAAAAAAAGCGGAAATTATATGGCACAAAACAAAAAATCAAAAGTGGTTGTTATGGAATGCACTTGTGAAAATGGAAAATGGGTTGCAAATGCTTAATTGAGGCTTAATGAGCAAGCAGCATGCGCGTGCGCAGCTGCATTTCACCATTGCTAGCTTTTAATTGACGTTGTTATGATAATTTTAAAACAAAATATATGCACAGCTTGTTATCATTAATTTGAAAAGTAACGGCCAACAAAGTAACTGTCGGCAAAGTAACTGCCCGTAAAGTAACTGCTAAGAAGTGCTGCCAATTGCTGGGCAGCACTGTGCCATTTTGTACAGCTTAAGCAACACTGACAACAGCGACGCTTAGACAGCATATCGATAGTGCCCAACATATCGATAGTTCGTCTTACATCTCTACTCGCACACACACACACACATGTACGTACGCACACAGGCACACTCATTGAAAAAGTCGGAGAATTGTGTGGTCAAAAAAAAAAACGTCGTCTATAACTAAAGTACAAAACGCGCAAATTGTGCTTAATGCAGATGCCTAAAGCCGCAGGCAAAGTGTATGCATAAATATTTAAGTTGCGTTGGCTGTGTTTGGGGAGCTGGAAATACATAAATGTTGTCGCCGTTGGTAACTGAAATGCGAAGTGTGTGTGTGTGTGAAGAGTGAAACCTACAACTTTACTCCCCAAACCAACAACAACAACAGCAACAACAACGACGACAGCAACTACAACAACAACGACATTAGCAGCAGCAGCAGAGCCGCAGCAGCAGCAGTCGTCGCAGTCGCAGCAGTGTTGAGAGAAAAGATGGCGACGAGTCGCACCAGTCGCATACAATCACAACCAAAAATTTTCCCTTCAATCTTTTCGAAACTGCATGGAGCCATATCGGAGGCATGCGTATCACAGCGTTTATCGACGGACAAGAAAACGCTGGAGAAGACGTGGAAGCTGATGGATAAGGTGGTCAAATTGTGTCAACAGCCGAAAATGAACTTAAAAAATAGTCCACCCTTTATATTGGATATACTGCCGGATACGTATCAACGTTTACGTTTAATTTATTCTAAAAATGAAGATCAAATGCATCTCCTACATGCAAATGAACATTTTAATGTTTTTATCAATAACTTAATGCGTAAATGTAAGCAGGCCATCAAATTATTTAAGGAGGGCAAAGAGAAAATGTTTGATGAGAATTCTCACTATCGACGGAATTTAACCAAACTGAGTTTGGTTTTCTCACACATGCTCAGCGAGCTAAAAGCTATATTTCCCAACGGTGTCTTTGCGGGCGATCAGTTTCGGATTACCAAGGCTGATGCTGCAGATTTTTGGAAGGCCAACTTTGGCAACAGGTAAACGAATCAACTTGAAATGTGCAAAACCCATTTGAAACACACATTTTCCTTTTTTAGTACTTTGGTGCCTTGGAAAATCTTTCGTCAGGAGCTGAACAAAGTGCATCCCATATCGTCGGGCCTGGAAGCAATGGCGCTTAAAACGACCATCGATTTGACCTGCAATGATTATATCTCGAATTTTGAATTCGATGTATTCACACGTCTATTTCAGCCCTGGGTCACCTTGCTGCGCAACTGGCAAATCCTGGCCGTCACCCATCCCGGCTATGTGGCCTTTCTCACCTACGATGAGGTTAAAGCGCGTCTACAGCGCTACATACACAAAGCGGGCAGTTATGTCTTTCGTTTATCCTGCACACGTCTCGGCCAATGGGCAATTGGCTATGTGACGGCTGATGGCGAAATATTGCAAACCATACCACAAAATAAGTCGCTTTGTCAGGCGCTGCTCGATGGTCATCGGTAAGCCAAATGTAGGCTATAAGGTTTCTTTCAATTCGAAAAGAATTGTGTACAAATATCTATATGCTTTCTATGTGCGTTGTTTGTTTTGTGTATTTGGTGTACATTAAGCCTATTTGATGGTCCTATCTTTCTTATCTGTAAGCTTTATATGTTTACAATATGCATGCTTATCATAGATATGATTAATTTGTCATCATCATCATAAGCTGAGTGTGTCAAAATATGTTTGACAAAAGTATTTTGATTAAAAAATAGTATTAGAATTTTCAATACTTTTTAGATAAAGTATTTCAAGTAAAAGTACTTTCAAACTGAAGAAGGAAGTATTTCAAGTACTTTTAAAGTACAAAATACATTTTAATTTTTGATCGTTTTTTATTTTTGAGTTGATTAACCGATTGTTTGGTTAATTAATTGCAATTAGTTACTACTCGATTCAATTAATCATATGATACATTAACCGATTATAATCGGTTATTTGTTTTTTGACATCAATTTTAAAATACTATAATAGTATTTTACGCTAATAAGTAGTTTACTACTATTGTCATAATACAAATCCAAAAAAGTTCCTTGAAAATATCAAGTAGAAAATGCTTTTTTCCAAAAAGTATTTTGAGTTTTAGTACTTTGGAAAAAGTACTATGCGAAAAAGTGCTTTACTTTTTAAGTGCTTGTTTTTCAGCTACATGCGAATTCTGATCATAGGCTATATAATTGTTCAACAAAATGTACTCAACATATACTTGTATTATTTAGAGAGGGCTTCTACCTATATCCCGATGGCCAAGCCTACAATCCCGATCTGTCGTCTGCGGTGCAAAGTCCAACCGAGGATCACATAACTGTCACACAAGAGCAATATGAGCTGTACTGTGAAATGGGTAAGTTTTTGAACTCTTAAATCAAACAATAAACAACACTAAACCTTATCCACCATATCGCACACACAGGCAGCACATTTCAGCTATGCAAAATCTGCGCAGAGAATGATAAGGACATACGCATAGAGCCCTGCGGTCATTTGCTATGCACGCCCTGCCTAACCGCCTGGCAGGTGGACTCGGAGGGACAGGTAAGCGAAAATAAGTTAGCCATACGCATTGCATTTACTTAAAGCAACTTTTGAAATCCTTGCAGGGCTGTCCCTTTTGTCGTGCCGAGATCAAGGGCACCGAACAGATCGTTGTGGATGCCTTTGATCCGCGCAAGCAACACAATCGCAATGCAACAAATGGACGACATCAGCAGCAGGACGATGATGATACAGAGGTATAGTTTTGTGCAGCGCTTTTAAAATAAAGCCTTTGACGCCTGCCCCGCGCTGCCCGCCTGTGCTGCCTCTTATCTATATATATATATATATGTTTTTATATATATATATATATATATATTTACACTTATTACGATTACAAATATCAATTTTGTTTCGTTTTATATATACATTTATATATACACATTAGAAGTTTCTTTATATATATATATAAATATTAAGTTTAATGTTTAGTGATTTTGATTTATTCATATTTAAATTATTAGCTACAATTTTATGCAACTAACAGCAGTGTGCACACAAACAGAGTACTATAAATTATAGAATACTTTTTTTCATTTATATATATGTACAATGTACAATGTACATTGTATATATATACATATATATTTGTTTGTATGTATGTTTAGAGCGGAAGTTGCTCATCAGCTGCATCGCAATCGTTTTTTATCAACGCTCGCTTGTTTTCTATCTGTTTCTGTTTCTGTCTGCGCACTGTACGTTTGTTGTTCCGTTTTGTTGGTTGCTTATTTTCTTTCATTTTATATTCATTCATTCATTCGCTCGCTCGCCTCTGTTTATGATTCATTTAATAGTCTCTGTTCTTATCATATGTGCGTAGTATATATATACATGCAACAATTTCTTAATCATCAATCATCAAGCAACAACAAACATAAAAACAAAAAAAAAAACAAATGATAAATGCTGTATTTATGTCTTTGTTTTGTTTCTCTTTTTACACTTTTTGTAAATACATTAGGCACCCATAGAATTTATTATTATTATTGTATTTTGTAAACTGTCTGAAGTTAACCCATTGTACTCGATCCCTGTTCTTCCTACAGTATAATTGTCCCATTATAAGAATACCATATGGTATTTTCACATTTTAGTTTATTGTTTAATATTTCCAAAGATATATATTAGTTTTGTGAGTGGTTCAACATAATTTTTTGTTTGTTTTTAGTTTTCAATTCGATTTTCATTTAAATATTATATATATATATATAAAAAAGAAAAAAATGTATGTATTTTTTTGTAAGCAGCTTTGTGGCTGCATTAAGACTGTAATTTATTAATAATTAATATATTGTAATGGCTAAACCAATGGTCTAGGCCAATGCATATGTATGTATAATTATCATTATCATTATTATTATTATTATTATTATAGTAGTTAGTTAGCTGTTAACTGTCACAAGCCTAGGCCAGAATTTATATAAAAACGTTGAAAGTATTAGCAAAGAAATTAACATTGTGTGTCTGTTAGAGTGTGTGTGTGTGTGTGTATGTGTGTGTGAGTGTGTGTGTTTGCGCGCGTGTGTTGTGCTTTATTCATTTGAATGCGTGTTTCTATTATCATTCATTTATACTATTTTATTTTGTCGGCTCAGTTCGTTTCCTTAACCACAGGCTTTCAATCAGCATACATCAATTAGCATATTACAAATAATAATTATTTATGTTTAATGTAATACATCTAATGCAATTTTTTAAATATATATATAAATACAAAGTACATAAACAAATTCTTAGCCATTAGCAAAACTTTAATTTTTAATTTCTTGATTTTTCCTTAATAAGTTTTACAACAAAAAAAAAAAAAGCCTAATTCTAATTTATAACGAAAACAAACACAAAAAACAAAAACAACAGCAAAACAAAAAAAAAATATATATATATATGTGTATAAATATTTTATAAATATTGGTTTTAATTGTTTTGACGTCGTGCTGCCTACGATTGTTTCTTTTTTTATTATTTATTTATGTTTTTCATTTGTCTACAGTTGCATATTTTGCGTTGTTGTTGCTCCTTTTTCCATTGTTGTTGTTGTTGTTGTGCATGCCAAGCCAATATTTGATTTGCAGCCTCGTTCGCTCTAGCGGCATGTGTCCTAACAACTATCAAATCCAACAAAAAACCAACTGACAACTGAATATACAAAACATATATCCACATATCCTGCAGGATATGGGCGACTTCAATATTGCCACATCATCGTTGCACGCGCTCAGCACCTCGGCTGCCTCGCAATCCTCCATCGAGAAGCACAGTCCGCACACCTCACCGCGGCTGGGCAGGCGCAGCACCACGCCCAGCCTGATGGCCGTGCAAAACGATCTCTATGCGGGCGGCGGGCCAGCGCTCAGCCTGCCCAGCAGCAGCAACAGCAGCAGTATGGCCTCCATAAATAACATAACACAGCAGCAACAGCTGCAGCCGCTACCCTCGGCGCCACCGGCGGCGTCAGTGATGAGCAATGGTTCAGCGGCAAACGCGGGCAACAGTTGCGCCACGCAGAAGACCACAAATCGGATGAGCGCACCGCTAATTGGCTGCAGTGTGATCAACACCACCTATGGCCAGAAGTTGCCCAGCAAAACGGATAGTGGCAGCGGCAGCGATACAGCCTCGATTAGCTCCTATGCCATACTACAGAATCTGCAGGATGGCGCCGGCTCCAGCACCAGTTCCAGCTCATCAATTACTGCAGCTGCTAGTGCTGTGGCGCCACCGCTGCCGCCGCGCAAATCACCCGGCGTGGAGACGCCCAGCAAGCCAAATGGTGCGCCCACAAGCAGCAAGAGCATTGACAACATACAATGCAGCCTGGACAACTTGCCGCCGCTGACGACGGCGCCGCCAATACCGCCGCATGTGAGCAGCAGCGTGGATACGCTGGCTGAGGATTTGATGCGACAGCAGCGTATTGCAAGCAGCACCACATCGCCGGTCCTGTCGCTGCTTGATGAAATGGTGGAGGTGGGACCGGCGGAAACCATCAGCGGTGTCATTGATACACGTCCCCTGGAAGCGCGCGGCACGCTGCCCAAGCCCAGCATTAGCAGCAGTGGCTCACAGGATTCAGCCAGCTCACACTATACGCAGCTATGCACCACCACCACCAGTGCAGCGGCGCTAGCAGCAGCTGCGGCACTCTCCAATGGCAAAAAGGTGACGCTAAAGCAGCCAACACCAGCAGCAACAACGACAGCTAATCCTGTACAGCAGCAGCAACCCTTGCTCTATGCGAACGTGACGATCAATCAAAAAGACTGCGGCTCCGTGCCCTATGAGAATATCAATCTGGAGTATATTGCGCGCTTAATGAATGCTGGTTACTCCAAGGAGAATGCCATCACCGCTTTGGGCATCTCGCGCAACAACATTGAAATGGCTGGCGATATATTGCGCGAGTTTGTAACAAAGAATAGCACCTGAGTGGCCAGCTAAAAGAAACATACCAGTGTGATCCCAGGAGGAGCAGCGATAGTTACTATCGCATTGTTGATTTAAAAGATAAAGATGATGATGAAGATGATGATGATGATGATGACGACGATCCCCAAGCAAAGCAAATGGCAAATGATAAATCATTAAGCATAATTTGAATATTCTCATTACGCTCTCTATCTCTCTATATATACATATATTTCTCTAACTCTCGCTTTAAGAGCACACACACACACACACACACATAAGAACTTCATCTAGAAATTAACGCTAAGTTAGCTGCCTAATTAAAAATTCGTTCCCACACCTGCCACAAAACACACCCAATCTTTGGCGTAGCCAGCACAAGCAATTAGGCGTACAAAATTATTCGCTCTCTTAAAAAATTATATATATATAAATAATTAAAAGAAAAAAAACAAATTTAAAATTAAAACTAAAAAGTAAAATCAAAGTCAAGTCAAGTTTTCACATAACGCTATAAAATCAAAGAAAATTAAAGCACAACTCACATTTGATATCAAATAATGCTATATATATATATACATATATATACACATATATTAAGACGTATCTACTTCTTCCTATTAAGCAACAAAAAGATTAATAATAATAAAAAGTTAAACATCTTATATACGCAGTTCTAAACGAGAAAATCAAAATTATGCTCTTATTGTAATACAAAAATAAAAAGACACAAACATCGATTTTCATTATGCCCCCCCGAGACCCCCTCATTACAAAATATCATTCAACACAACAAAAAAATTTTAAATTTTTGTGCATCGGCAATCATTAATAAACCATTAAAAACAAAACAATAATAAATCATTTACAAAAAAAAAAAGAAGCAATATGCAAACCAGAAAAAGAATGCCTTTGATGCTATCTCAGAGATAGCAACTGAGTATTATACCAATTACAAGAACTAAAGAACACCAAAAAAAAAAACCCGATGCACTATCAAAAAAATTTTACCTCGATTTTTTATACAAAACTTAAACGTCTTTTGTAATAGTATATTTGTAAGCTTATGCAAGTCAAGTACCGTACCGAGTATGTATTCGTATTTAAAAAAAAAAAATAAAATACAAAAAAAAAATATTGAAAACAAGTTTTGTATTACAAAGAACCCTTTTTACAGAATTTATATAAATGCAATTAATCGGTTTTTAATTCGTCGAAAAAAAAACTTTTTAAATCCCTACACGCAATTTTTTGACATAAACAGTTGTCTACTTAAAGTAAGCCATATAATTATATATATATATATATGTATTTATATAGGCGATATAATCATGCGTATCGGAAAGCAAAGGCATTATACAGCAAAGACATTAAGGAATCAAATGCAATATTCACTATAAACAAAAATCAATGCAAGCGTAAACTTATAAGAAAAATATAATAATAACATTACATAACCTCAAACGAAACGAATTCAAAAACACCAATACTATTTATAAAATACTTGAATTTTAAGCAAAAAAAAAAAACACCAAAGCTATACAAAAACAAAAAGAAACAACAAATTAGCATAGAGTATAGCAACAAAAGCGGAAGCGAAGTCAATAAAAAGCAAATAGTCGAGGTTCTATCCGATGTACGAGCGTAAAAAAAGAAAAAGATATAAATGCGATACCATACCATAGTCAAGTCATGTAACCCGAAAACACTTAAGCAGATATAAATTATTCTTATAAATAAAAATTAAAAAAACACAAACAAACTCAAGAAAGTTTTTTTTCTCTGAATTAAAACAGGTAAAACTCCCAACTCTTTAGAGAATTATCTTCAGAACATTGTCGAAACTTAACAGATTTCCGTTCGGGTTATGATTTTGCTTCTATATTGATTGTGCATTCAATATTATTGGATAGTAGAAAATAAAGATTATTTCAAAGTCTAAAAACCAGTCAAAAATCTTGTCGAACTGAATGAATTTTTAACTCCCACAACATTTTCGAAACTATACCGGTATCCCTTCTTTCAATTTTTGTCAAAATGCCAAAAGGTGTTGACCTGAAAGACTCCCATAGAAGGGTATTTCCTAGTTTTCGAATACTATAACTATGTTTAAGCCCATTTCCATTCGGAATATCGATTTACCTTTCAGATTGTTTTAGCATTTAAATTTTATTAATTTCTACAAACATATTTTTTATTTTCCCCCGCTTCTCGAAACGAAAAATTTTAAATAATACAATTTGTTTTTTTTTTTTTGGAATCATAATTATTGTTTTATTTGATTATTTGAATTCCATTCATTTAGTGTCGCTTTGTTATTCAACTATATGCAAAATGGTCGATTAGAAATTGGTTTTTTAAGTTGTTGCATCCATGCAGCAGCCTCTGTCTGCCTCTTGCCTCTTGCTACTGCCACTGCCACTTCGTCTGCTGCACTTAATCAAATCGTTTGTTTTATACGCTTACACATGTAGGTTTTCTGTTTACAGTTTGCCAGTTGCATATACAAATGTTTTCATGTTTTGTATACGTTAAATTAAATTTATATTGTTGTTTGTTGATGTTCTTGATGTTGTTGTTGTTCTTGTATATCGTTAGCCAATACCATAATATATTTAGAAAAAAAAATATATTCAAACCCGCCGACGATGCACACAGCACTTCACAGCTCACTCCACGTCCATTGATGGATCAGTGGGACCATTGCCGCCCGCTGTCTGTGCACCATTGTCCACATCCATTTTGTCACCGGAGGCGCTTGGCTCACCACCATTCTGATCCGCATTGGCGGTATCCTTGGGCGGTGTCGTTGTAGTTTTAGCGGCTGGCTTCGGTTTCGCGCGTGTGATGACCGAGTTAACGCAGGCATTCAAGGTGTTCACCTCTTGACGCACTGCCGCCAGCTGAACTGGACTGTCAGCGGTGCGCGGTGATTGCGTGAACTTGGACAGATTAATGTCGAGCCACTTTTGCGCCTTGTCCGCAGTTTCAGAGATATTGATAAACTCGGTTTCCGTCAGATGATCGTATTTGGCCACACCCTTGCGGAACTCAACGACAGCCTGGCGGGCAAATGCAATGCTATTCTTCAGCTCATCAAATACGGCCGGACACGACTCGTAGTCATGAGCGCGCACCTTAATGGGATCGGTTTGTTGTTGCAACGCCAGCAGGCGGCTGGTGTAAGTCTCACGCTCACAATCCTCGCCCTCCTCGTACAGCCAGTTCTCGAGATCATTCAGCTGTGCTACAATCTTCTCGCGCTCCGACTCAACCACAAAACGTTCAAGTGGACCATCCTGCCAAATTGTTAAAAAGCATTAGAAAAACACTCAAAATGTACAATATCATTTCGATTTACCTGCAGCTTGTTGCGCATATCATAAACAAACTCCTCCAATCCATTTTTGGCATCAATGCGCTCCGTCTCCTTCTGATCGTTGCCAATCATCTTGGTCTCCTGCTGCGTATAGTTGCCCAAATCATTTGGATTGAAACCATGCGTGGACACATCCATGGGCAGCTCAACAGCCTTTGTGGACTTCTTCTTTGTCTTGTCGTTGCCCTGCAGAACAAAAAAATTAAAATTATTAATGAAATTTATTAAAATGATGCTTAGTTTAATCCAATTCTAGTAGCCAATAATAAAAAGAGTAGAAATAGCTCGAAGCGGAACAAGAACAACAACAACAAAGCGAAGAGGAAAAACAGCTCAAGCAACAGCCTACAATATGAGCAAGAAGATTGTGAGATTCGTGTCTTAATTTATGTATAAATATTACGATTAGCATTCATTGGATTATTTTTGGCGCATTTGTACAACGTTTTTTCTTGTGTAGAAATTATAAATAAAATTTGATTAAAATAAAAAATTATTGAAAGCGTATTTAGGCAAATTGTGTAGGCAATTTTTATATATTTTTTGTTTTCTATATAAATATATATATATTGTTTCTTGTAGGAGCACACAGGGTAGGCAGCTTATGAGCGGTCTTCATCATTCGTTTTATTATTATTATTATTATAATTATAATTATATCGGTTGTTGGGTGGGAAAAGAAAGCGCAAATATATAATTTTGTGCTTGATTTTTTCTCATACGACAATTTCCAATTTTTGTTTTGTTTTGTTTTGTTTTTTTCTCATTTCAAATATTAGGAAATTAAAATTTGCATTAATGATTTTTATTTTGTTTGAAATTTGAAAACGTACCGAACCAAACCAGCCCTTGACCTTCTGTGCCCACCCTTGTCCGCCAGGCGATGAGGCTGTTGATGCATTATTATCATCCTCATTCTCACAATATGCCTAAGAGAGAGCAAAACGCGAGCGCACAATATCCAATATTTGGGTAGTAGTAGTAATAGTTGTATGTATATGTCGAGTATATATAAGTATTTCATATATATATTATATATATAAACAAGATCAAAAATGTACAAGTGCAATGTACACTATATATATATAAATATATATTATATACATATTATATAATAAATCAACAACAGCAAACAGCAGCAACTACAAACAACACTAAACTGAGAATGAAACCAAATCACAAGCGTTATCAGAAATGGAAAAACAAAATTTAAGTTTTCTTAAATACATATTATCAGGCCTGTTCCGGTTTTCACTTACGGCCATATCTTGCGGAATTCAAATTTCTTAAAAAGGTTCAAAATTTCATTATCATCCAGTGAGTTGAATGGCAATTAATTCATTTCTTAATCTAATAAAAGTGAATTTAATCCGCAAAATCTTGAATTGAAGGAAAAACTGTCGGAAGTGGAAATCGGAACATTCCTGCTTATATTATAAACTAGCATATTTAGAAAGGAACGAAAAAAACAAAGAGTTAATAAAACTAACCAAAAAGATTAGCAAAATTTCTAAGATAAAACAATAAAGTTTCAAAATGAGCTCAAGAATTGTTAAATTTCGAATACTCTTTTTTTTTTAAATAAAATATAAAAAGATGAAGATATTTAAACAGCGACCGTAATGATTGAATATACAATTTACATGCTAATATATAAATCACATTGCTAATATATTAAAACTTATAAATTTAAAAATCATGGTGAATATGCATATTTCATCCTTAAGGGATGATTTCTCATTATTCACATTTCATTAAGCATCTAAGGTTTCATTCCCAGAGAAGTACAAATAAAAAACTATTAGAAACAGCAACAAAATATAGAATATAGATTATAGTTAAGTGAAGAAATTATAAAAACTGATTGATTTATGTAACTGAACATGGTTAGAAGAGTAGAAACAGTTTGGGAAGGGTTAGAAAACTGCGAGATAGAAAACAGAGCAGCACCTAGGCAACAGCAGATGTATATGTAGATGATGATGATGACAATGAATGCTACATGATGAATGACCCTTTTTCTGGTCAGACTCACACTCACCTCCTGCTGGGCATCGGCTTGCTCTCCTGCGTTGTTAGCCGCTGCCTGCTCGCCGCCGGTGGCCTTCTCCTCAGCAGCAGCAGCAGCCTGCTCGCCAGCGGCGGCAGCCTCTTCCTGTTCCTTGCGATCGACAAGCGTGGCCGATGAAATCAATACAATGCCATTTTGATTAATGCGCACTTTAAGCTTAACATCCTGGCTTTCACCACGTTCCGTTGGCTTGACTTCCTTGATTTTCCAAACACCAATGGTTTGATCCGGATAGGGCACTTGCTGGCCATACACAATGGATGCAGTGAAGGGACCCTTGCGTGCAATGGTCACCAGACGGCTAAACGGTGACGGATGGAATTGCGGAAAGATTTCAACTTCGCCATTCGATGAGGTGCCATCACCATCCCAGAGCACCTTAACCGCATAGTTTTGTATATCGGTGACACCAAATTCGCGTACGCGCACAGCCGGTGACATGATGGCGCATTGTAGAGCAGCGCCACGGGATACAGCCTCATCCTGGTTAAGTGTGGTACTGGCAGGCTTGTTGAATACCTAAAAGAAAAATGCATATTTTAGAAAGGATTTGTGATTTAAAATAGTAAAACTGACCTGCTCAATGAGCTGCTTAACAGCTGGTATGCGTGTGCTGCCGCCCACAACTTCAACAGAGTGTATGTCATCCAATGTTAGCTTGGATTCGACGAGCAGTCGCTTAAAGGTAGCCTCAACACGCTCAAGCACGGGCGCACAGAGCTCTTCCATTTGGGAACGCTGCATGGAGGAGCTGACATCGACATCGTCCAAGAAGCATTCAATATTAAGTGGCAATTTGGTGCTATTAGCGGACATTTGCTTCTTCAGCTTCTCAATTTCGGTTAGCAGACGCAGATGGGCGCGTGCATTGGTCTTGGAATTGATCTTGTAGCGTTCCAGAAACTCCTTGCTAAAGAAATCAGCGAGCGCATTATCCAGATCACGTCCACCAATCTGATCCCAGGCACTGGCAAGCATCTTCAGTTTGCCCTTGGTGAACACACAGGCGCTGACCTGCAGCGCCGAATGACCTAAATCAACAAAGATGACATTGCGTGGCTCCTCCGCAAACAGATCGTTCTTATAGAAGCCATAGGCCAACGCTGTTGCTGTTGTCTCATTCATCAAACGGAGCACATTGAGGCCAGCAATTTGTGCAGCATCGAGTAGAGCACGACGCTCAGCATTCGTAAAGAATACGGGACAGGCAATGACACAGTCATTCACCTGCGTTTGCATCGCTGCCGCCGAGGTCTCCTTCAATTTGGTGAACAACATGGCCGTCAGTTGCTCCGGCGAGAAATGCTGATCCTCATTCAAATAGTTGACTTTAATGCCAACGCTGCCATCATTACGTGCCTCCACGCGCACTGGAATGCTCTTGAGTTCGTGTTGTACATGTGGATCATTGAATTTGCGTCCAAGCAAGCGCTTAAAGCCACCAACTGTGTTTTTCATGTTTGTCACCTGTTGGTTCTTGGCGGCAACGCCAATGATGCGCTTCTTTCCATCAAACGCCACAAACGAGCTACACAGGCAAATTAAAGCAAAGAAAAAGAAAAACCATGAGAAACTTTAAGCTAAGAATAACTTGCAATATTTAGGTCTGTTATCATTTCCTAAAACTACTCAATGCAAACTTTTGGATTCGGAAATGAAACATTACTGAATGTCACGATAAGTTGTATGTTATCAATTTGAAAGTAGCTTTATAAATCAATCGATGCCTAAAACTATTAATTTACTAAACAAATTTATTGAACTAACAGCTATTTAACAGAGCTTTAATTTTAACAGCAACAGTGTAACAGCTGTAACGTTAACAGCAACAGCGTAACTTTAAAGCTGCCAGCTTTTATACCCTTTTGCAGAGGAGACGTCTCCTACCATAACGCATATTTAACGCATAACTGTAAAGTTTTTTATCAAGCCAAATATTCTATCGATATTCGGATTCGAGAATGGATACGAAGATAAAACTTGCTTCCAACTTCTTTCATGCAAAAGAAAGGTATCAAAGTTATCATTCTGACAGCTGCTGAAGTTGATGACAACCCTGCTAACAATATTACTGCTACAGGGTATAAAATGGAGAAAAAACAAAAAAAACATCGCGTCTAATATGGCCAAGTGTTGCCACAACGACTGAATCAATCGGGCGTAAATATGTATGTATAAAATAGCGCTAGCATGCATATACATATAAACATACTTATATGTACACATACTCATGTACCTATGCATGTGCAAATATATCTGCGAGATCGCGTTTTGCCGGCTTTGGTTTTATTTTTGACAACTTTTGGTGCGAACGCTTTTGATGTCACTCTCTCTCTCTCACTCTCTTTTCCTCTTTTCTCTCCCACCCCGCGCTGTGCGCCACAACAGCTGCTCTCTGCTTTGATGCTGCTGCTGCCGACTGACCAAACGACCGACCGACTGCATGACGCATGCGATGATATTGCGTGCGCCCGTATGTCTCTGCGTATATGTGTGTGTGTGTGCACACTGGCCATATTAAAAGTAAGAAAAAAAAAAATCAACATATTGGCAAAAGTGGAAATTGCGCCCACGCAGTCTACAAACGATTTTTATAATTTAAGAATGTTAGCCAAAATTAAAATATTGCTGCTGAAACGGCATTTCAATATGTGCAACAACATTTTCAAAAAGTTGAGTCTCATTAATTTGCAATGCTTTTTATGGAGCGACAAAGCAGAGCCAAATTTAGGCCTTAGCAATCAGCGCACAATTGCATACATAAATACATATGTATGTATGTACATTACATGTTGTATGTGTGTTTAAATAGATATTTATGTACATTTTTTTCTTCTCTTTATAAGCGTTACCATTGACAACAACACTGGAAATTTCTAGGCTCGCATACACATGTACGCAAGCACACACACACACGCACGCACACAGACGTTGGGCATGACTTACATTTGTACATAACCTCAAAGAAGTAGAGCAACGATTATGCACAACGAATTGCAAAGCCCCTGCTATATATATGTATGTAAATATGTATCAAAAATCATGTGCTACATTTAACGGTTTTACTTACGGTGTTGCACGCAGGCTGTAGTCATTGGCAAGCGTCTCAATGCCGCCAGACCTGGCCGCCGCCACATAGCAGCCCTCGTTACCAAAATCGATGCCAATCACAGACATTTTCTTCTCCTAGTTTCTGCCGACTGCCCCGTTTCGTATGAACTATTTGTATTTGGTTAGACTTTTCGTTGCCTAGTTTGCTTCTTGCTTTCTGTGGGTTTTTATTGTTGGGGGGGAGGGCGGCTTCTTCGATTTTTGTTTCTCTTTTTTCCAGCAACTGTAATATAAAATATGAAATGTGTTAAAAATCACTGATACACATGCACACACGCGTCACTTTTATGTCAAAAATGACATATGATTGCAAAATTTCCATTCAATTGTTCAGTTTTTTATACATTAATTATGGATTTCGACTGTGTGAAAGAAAATCGTGTTCATCAACGAGACGCCCCTCAGAATTTTCCGGTGTTTTTTTTTTTACTGATTTTTCAATTGATAACTCAGCTCTTTTGACATATTTACGCACATTTCGTTGCAATTTGATTTATGTGTTGACGCTTTATGCTTATTTTTACACAATGTAATATACGGTGTGTAAACGCTTCAATTTTTCTAACGCGACCGACACGTTTTTTCAGCGTAATGAAAATTAAAGCGGCGGCGTCGACGTCGACTGAGAATGGTAGCGAAACTTCTCGAATTCTGATATCGATTATAGCGATGTATCGATATTTATGAATGAAAATATCGCAGCAAAGCGATAGTTTTTGCGTTTATGCGCAAAATACTATTGACGATATTTTATTTATGGTAGCGATAAATCAGTTGTTAATTTCAAATCGGGGTTTATTTTAAGCAGGGTTTTTTGAAAACTGCTTTAAAAATATTAAAAACAAAATGGAAGGGTATTATTTGAAAAAAAGCTGAAGATATTTTCATACAAAAACTTTACGTTCAATTGATTATTGTTATGACAGATATATAGTCGCCCGATTTCGATCAAATTAGAGTATAATGAAACTTGCAAATGCTGAATTTAATAAGGAAAAAAGTGTTTTATTCGAAAATTATCAGATATAGTAGTATGATTTTGAACAAATTCAAACAAACTGTTATATAGAAAAAAATAAAACTTGCAACTGGGTAATATGATCATTAACTTGAGATTTAAGGCAAATTCAAACACATTTCATTAGCTTTCAACAGGAATTTTTATTACACATATTTATATGCATTGTCTTTTTAGCTTAAAACCAAGTGCGCAAAACAAATTGTAAGTAGGAATGGTTGACATCGATACAATACCGAAAAAAAATATTAATGACTTATAAACTTAGACTAGTTTAGGTTGCATTACAATTGCAGCTCAGGAATAATTTTGAACACATAAAATAATTGAGTTAAGTTATACATAAATATCAGAGATTCGAATTTAGAAATCAAAACACGAAACCGAAACAGTAATTGTTTACTGATTAATTGCAAAAAGTTGGAGTTTCGAATTGGTTTCATCATTTTCTAACTCTCTTCAAAAACTCTTCTAGATATGTACTAAGGCCTTGGAGCCAGTCCTATCGTTGTTCCGTTCCGTAAGTTCATTTACTGAAGGTAACGCGTTTCTAAGGTCACTAAGGTGCTAAACATGCTGAGTATATTGGGGTTGCTGTAAACAGTATTCAACAGGGAATGTTTTTGTTTTTTTGCTTGAAAATGGGTTTAGGATTCACATGAGGGTAACTATTCGAGTCTTTTTGCATTACGTTCGTTTGTAAATACTAAGCAGTCTTCCCGGTCCCAACTACGCTCGTTGTCATATTTATTGCTTTTGTTTCTCACAGTTGAGCCGCCAGTCCCGAGGCGGAGATATTATCTCCAGCACCCGCTGTTTTCTTGGCCACTCGACACACCAGCACAGGCGCCACACAAATATCCACTTCGATTCTTTGCTGATCCGGTCCAAACTGTATATACTCTTTCCAGCAGGGCACGGGATTTGCAGCGCCCATGCGCATCCTTGGCGCTTCATGCTGTGCGGATGTGGCAAAGCTGTCGTCCAACACCAGCAGAACCGACTCCGGATTAACCTAAATAAGACATCGTGTTAAATATAATCAAAGCAAACATTATTAAATAGACTTTACGCACAAACTGCGATTTGCAGACATAACGATGAGCCGTCAAGGCTGCCTTAGCTGCCGCAGCCCGTGTATTCTTCCATTTGGAGCTGGCTATGGTCAGTATGGCCTGATAGGCCAAGGTGTGCACATGTATTCTGGAGATCATGCGACGTTGCGTCTGCGCCTGCCGCTTTGCATGATAATCCTCCAGCAGACTGATGAACACCTGCCTCATCTGATCCAGCGTATGGGCAATGCGTGGATTCCAATCGGTAGCTAACGTAGTGCGTCCATGCTGCTGCACTTGCCGTAGGTTGGACAGCTCCTGTTCATTCATGCCCAAGGAGTCCACATATGGCAGCACAAACTGACGCAGTTGATGCAATAGTTGCAGCTCCACATAGCTGGCAAACTCGAAATGATGCAGCGTATCCTGCGGCTGGCTGGTCAGCTGCATTTGCACCTGCCGCAAACGTGCCTCACGCACGCCCGGACTAAACTTGAACATGTCCATCATTTGCAGGCCGCTCACAACCAGCAGCTGTGGATGGTATTGCTTCAATGCGTCCGTTAGTTGTTCCACTGATCTCAGATGCGGGTTGTTCTTATCATTGTGTAGAATGTAGCGATTGGCGCGTGGCGCTTCATATGGCCCCCATTTGTCGCCAGCTTTATACTCGAGTATGAGATGTATATCATCATTGGGTATCTCATCGCCCGCTAGACGTATTTCCTTGGGCAACAGCGGTCGTAATCTATTAAGATTAGCGTGTAAACATGGAATTTACATTGGAAAGAATATGATAACAAACTTTTTAGACATGTGTGCGCCTAGAAGCACATCCGCACCCTCCATGACAAAGCGCACAGCCATCAAAGGCGCATTGCCGCCCATGTACCAATGTATGCGTTCCTTGTCCATAACTGTAGCATAGTTTATCAACTGCTTGAACAGCGTGGTATTGGCCATGGAGCGTCTATAAGGAATAAAGTTAAATATAAGCATATACAAACTAAATACAACTATAGGATGCACTTACTCAGCTGCTGCGCCATTCTGAAAGTAATAGGCAAATGATTGCAGCAGCTCCTGCTCATTATTCACATCGTGCGCTGCATAATCGGAATGCACTTGCGGCACACGCATTTTAAAAAACGTATCCAGAAACTCTGTTGCATTGATTTGCAAATCCGTGCAAGCGCCATAGCCAACTGCTACTTTGGGCGCCGGCTCAAAGTTGGATCTCTTGAGGCTGCTCTCAATGGCCAGGAGCCCAGTTAGCAGCACTGTGGTCTTGTTGAGCGCATGCAGCGATATAAATGCCTGCCAGATGATCGATATAAAGGCCGTAAACACCGAACAGCCCGTTATCCAGCCCATATATTTCAAAGCACCCATTTTTCTTCGTGTCAATAACTTGTTGTTGTTGTTGTTGCTGCTTTGCCGGCTGCAGCGTCTTCTTTATGCGTCTTTGTCTGTAATACACTTGGCCGCTGTTATTTGCTGTTGTGGCGGCTGCAGCAGTTTCCTGTGCAGCTGGGGCTCTTATCAACTCTCAAGTTGTGTGTATATTAATTTAAGCTGGGTTTTATTACAAAGATAACGCTGCAGCCTCCCATTTGCCGACAATAAGAAACGCGAGCAGAAATATCGATAAATTGATATCGCGATATAATTGTTACCGAAATGCACGACAGGGATATTCCCTAAAAGACTATGCAAATATATGTGAAATTGTGATTTCAAGCAATGTACTATGTATTATTGTATTATGTATTGTACTATTACAGAATAAAGAATTATTGAAGCATGTTGACTTTGTTTGTTTTTAAAAATAAGTCGCTTTAAGTTAATTGATCGATAAAGCAGTTTGCCTTTATTAAAATCGATATGTGTGGAGAAGGTCAACGAAGTGGCGGTAAGTTATCGACTTTTAAAAAATGTTTAAATTATGCAGTGCATGTAAATGATTGGTGGTACTTTTATACCCTTCTCGCTATAAAAAGAATAAAATAATCAATTTAGTTTTTAAACTGGGAGCAGGGAGTAATTAATGTTGGCTCAGATTTCACTGAATCGAGTAAAATATTAAACAAAGGCGCTGCCTTGCTGAACTCACAGATGACTGGTATCGTTATGTCCGTGTTGGGAGGCAATTGAATTCTGTTTTCAGCTGCCATATTCTTCACATAACTCTTATACCATTTAAGCCTGGGGCCACTTAAGGTGCATATCAAAAATAATTGATATGTAGTCTACACTAAATGGTTTTAATGCTTATGAGGGTACTTAAGTATGGTTTGATGTACTATGTACGTCATCAGCAGTTCGTTTCGTTTTACAAGCCAGGCTGAACAAGCAAGAAGATGATGCTACAAACATTGTCATGTCGTTAAAGGCGATTCCTTCTTGTTGCTGATGTTGTTAATTTAAAACAAGTTGTTGCTTCTTCGTTGTTTTTGTTTTCGCTTTAATTGCTTTCATGCCGTTATTATTATTGTGTTATATTGAGACAAGGTTAAGCAATGGCAAATACACTGGATCGTTTGTAGAGGAAGTGGAAGTGTTTGTCAAGTCGAGGGTGTACGCCAAAGATGATATGTCTGTGCAAAAATGTTTAACATTATCAATTATCAAAAAACAATGTATAACATAAATATTATATGATATATTGAAAACAATTGCATATATATAATTTCTTCTATACAGTTTTATGGCTTGCACGAAGTGATCTTTCCGGTGTTAAGCACTCACTCAAAATGCTTTAAGCAACTTTGGTCCAAAGGTTTATCCAGTAAAACATTTTTTATTGCATTCCCACTGATAAAATCAACAAATGCCAATTAGCGACTGTAAATTATATTAGTCTGTCAGTTTCGCGCAAAATATTTCTCTCTATATAATCAGGTATCACGTACAACTCAGATGTCCCAGTCCTAATGTGCAAGTTTATTCCCAGCGTTAAGTTCCCTTACTTTTTAAAATGCTGAAGATGTCACTAAATACGCTGTACTATGAAACAGTCACCATGTTGCAGGTCTCGTCCCATTTTTTTTTTGTTCTTTTTTATCTTTGCTTGAAGCTCAGACTTAAATCGAGCCTCTTTGCCCATTTTAGACTGGTCATGCGTTGAACCGCTTTTCAGCAGCTTTTAACAATGTAGTCTGGTCTTGGTATTGCCCCGCGATAAGTCTGACAAGTGGAACGCCGTTTCGTTTTGTCTCGAAACTATTTTTAACGGCTGAACGAAAGTGAATTTCAGAATTTACGATACTCGGACGACGCTCCAACCGGCTCGATGTTCGATCGAGTGTGTGTGTGTGAGTGTGTGAATCGGTGACAGCCAATTTTGATGTATATATATGCTATGCCAAGTACTTAAGCAGGGGTATATTAGTTTCAGAGACACTGCAGATAATATAGCAACAAAATTTGGATATTGACAGTCAAGTAAATAATATCTTTCTTTCCATGTGTATTAAAAACTTTACATTAGAATGATCTAATCTTTTAGCTCGTAATAGTTTTTTTTTTTCACTAAACGCTTGAAAGTTATAAATCAATTAGTATTTTATTTATATCTTTATTAAAGCAAAAATGATTGAATTACTTTTTAAAATAACTTTTTACTATCAGGCCTGTTCCCGTTTTCGATATTGCGATCCACTTTTTGAATTGTTCTACCTTTTAAAGATAAGTTTGAATACTTCTCATATTACTGTCTCAAAATCGAATTTTATATAGATATTCGAAACTTAGAACTGCCAATAAATGATATTTCGAATGTTTTGGAATCGGAAATAGGAACAGGACTGAATAAACCTACTTTCTAACGCGTGGAAGCCATTTTCTTTTTCAACCGTACGGGGTATCTGCTAGTTGAGCATGCCCTCTAGCGCGATTCGCACTTGATTTGTATTGTATTTTGTTCTTTTTACTTGTTTTGTATACTCGAACGAAACTTTTTATTTAGCTGTTTTTTGTTTTTTTTTCATTTTATTCTATGCGTAGTACGTTGTTCGGTGGCTCTGTGGGCTATCCATATAAAATCAACATAATCAGAAATTCTACCAAGCAGTTGATTCTATGCGATCGACGTAGCCGGACGCACTGTCTTCGGTGGCTACGAATAATAAATAATTAATAATAGTAAAGAAATTCAAATTGGGCTCGCGGTTTTTGTGTAATTGTGCAATTGTTCAGTTAGTTGCAAGATTTACCAGTGAACGACTTGAAAAACAACAACAAAAATAAACTAATTTGTGAAACAAATAAAACGATTAAATATCGCGCATATAAGGTATTAAAAAGTTATGCATTCAATGTTAATTAAATCCTAATCTTGTTGTTCCGATTGCATCTTCGTATTGTTAAATTTTAGTGCGTTCGTTTCCTAAGTCTTTTGTTTTGATTGCGAAAAGGAAACGAAAAACATCTATTTTTGAATCTTGAGCATAACTGGATTTAGCACGCTGTCTAGCAAGATATTTAGTGCAAATGCGTGTCGCTTTATCAGTTCAACTCTTCCGGCACTTCCGCCTGCCAACCTATTATAGCCTCTTATAAATTAATAGAGTAATATTTATATCTACTATTTTTAAAAACTTTTGCCAAAAGCGTGGCAAAATGTGCCAAAAAACAAAATAGTGGAATGACAAAGTGAACTTTAGCTTAGCTGCTGTATAAATCTGTTTTCAAATTTTTTAAAATAACATGTTCTGAAACAACTAATGAAACTTTTATGTGACTATGCATCATTATCCCAGGTGCGAACTATTTCGACAATAATTCTATGGAACTTAAGCTGTTAAAAATGATTGGTCATTTGAGCGTAGCGTTTTTCAAAAATTTAATTTGCATAATTTTATCCAAATTCTTTAATGCCAAATGGCAAAATTAGCTCTTCCAGCTGACGAAGCAAAACGCTACGACCAAACACAAATCATAACAAAACAATCAACGAAAGGTGAATAAACTAACAAAAGCATCGATGCTTCTGTGTAATGAATCGTCTTTTGAGAACTGGTTCAGCATGGAGGAGGTCAACACGGAAAACAAGAGTGTCGACCAAACCAACATAACTCACGTGTCAGACATTAATCTTTATCTTTTAAGTTGTATGACAAGATGCTCAATACGTCATTAAAACGACTCTTACTGTTCCTGCTGCTGTGGGGCTCACTAGGCCTTGTGACGTCACAGCGCACGTCATTGGATGTGGCTTTAAAGAATGCCTATAGACCGCTGCGTCTGCTGGGATTGGCCTTCACAGGACGCTCCGGTGATGAGGCTGCCAACGTGCAACGCGTGCGGAATGCGGGCGTAAGTCTTTGATACAAATAACTCTTTGCATAAATCTAATCTCTGTTGTTTTCACAGAAAACACAAAAGTCCAATCCACGCACACGTTCTTTGCTGCAGTTTTGTGATACGGATGGACCAGGACGACGCAGCGAGGAGCGTCCTACTAGCGTGCATCGTTTGCGTCCTGGTGATATTGATATCATTGGTGCCATGGGTGATTCCCTTACCGCAGGCAATGGCATTTTCGCCACCAATCTGCTGCATGTCACCGTTGAGAATCGTGGTGTGGTTTGGTCCATTGGTGGGCAATACAATTGGCGCAAGTATTTGACACTGCCAAACATACTCAAGGAGTTCAATCCCAATCTATATGGCTATTCGTTAAAGGATGGTCTATCCACAGATCGCTCCTCGCGCTTCAATGTTGCCGAACTGGCAGCCATGTCTCGTGATATGCCCTATATGGCCAAGGTGCTGGTGAAGCGCATGCAGCGTGATCCTCATGTGAACATGACGCAGGATTGGAAGCTGATTACCTTGTTTATAGGCAACAATGATTTCTGCGCCGACATATGCGTCTATCCGCAGCCAGAGCTGACAGTTTCCTGGCATGAGCAGAATATGTTGAGAACCTATCGTTATTTGAGAGATAACGTGCCAAGATTGATACTCAATGTGGTGCCGGCGCCAAATTTGCGTTTCTTAACAAATCTGTCGGGTTTACCGCCGCTTTGCTATAGCACCCTGCGCTTTGAGTGTCCTTGTCTGTTGGGTAAGAGCAAAGAGCATTTGGATTACTTTGAAGGTATTATGAAACGTTGGATAGCCAAGGATTATGAGATTGCCAATATGCCGGAGTTTAATACTGAGGTGTGCTAAAGATTAACAAATGTTTGAAGTAGTTCCTACTAATATTTTGCCATTTTCAGACCTTTACCATCAATGTGCAGCCTTTTTCACAGTTTGATGACTTTCCACGCACGCGTTCTGGCTTAACGGATACACGCTTCTTCTCCGAGGATTGCTTTCATCTCAGTCAGCGTGGACAGGCCTCTGCGGCCAATGCCATTTGGAATAATATGCTGGAAATGCCGGGCGAAAAAAGCGGCTTTAGTACGCAACTTTTTGAAAAGTTCAGTTGCCCCAGCGAATCACGTCCGTTTTTGATCACTCGAGAGAATAGTCGACCCGATTTTGTTGTCTAACAACAACTGCCTCATTATTTAACACCCTGTGATAACTTTTGCTAAGTCTCGTCTATATGTTTGTAGTATTCATTTACGTCTAAGTATTATAAAACTTCATGACTCGTTTAATAAATAAGCCAAACAAAGCGCGCATAATTTATTATACCCTGCGTTATGGGAGTTCTACAAGAAGGCGTGGTTACAGTTAACAAATTTGCATAGCATAATCTTAATATGGCATACGCCTGTCTTACACAAAATTGGAGTCGGCCCTAAGTGACATCTGATCCATAATAATTAGCCATTAGGGTTACTCACTTTGCCTTTTGACAAAGAAAATTGTGATAAACTGCGATGCTGATTGAATTTAATTATCTGATTAAATTTATATCTGTTTCAACTCCGGTAGCGTTTATATACTGTTGCAAATCCGGTTCATTTTTAACGTATTTAAATTTAACGATATCTTTGTAATTAATTCCATTTTATATCTAAATAAACCAGAGACTTTCTGTGTTGTTGAAGTTATTATACATAATATGCATAATTAAAAATCTTCCAACAAAAATGAAAAAAACTTAATTTCAAGTAAAGTTATGAGTAATTAATTAGGGGATTTTCGAGCTGTGGAATTTTTTATCACAGTCACAGTCTTCGTTTTTACAGACTTCCTGAGTGACCCCTTTTAAAATAGATAACTGTCGTGTGCCAATATGCCCCCAACTTGGGTGGTAATAAAACTTGTTACAAATGTTTTTGGTAGCACTTGGAACATCAATAATGCCAGCGCATAATAATTATTTTATATATATATTTTTTTAAATATGTATTTAAACATTGCCGGTCATAAATGTGAATTATACAGTTTCAACGTCGGAACGTGTTTTTCTGGCTAATAACCGTGCTATGATCAACGGTTTGGCGTGCAAGTGCCAAAAGGTAAATGAAATAAAAACATCAATTACGAATTTCAATTTCAGTGCTGATTGCAGCACTTTATAAAGCGCTCTGCCCCCAAGCTCCATATAATCATATATATATAATGCTACATATCATGTAACTCGGTCAGTGTTAAGGTTAATGCCAGCATTGCGGCATTTGCGACTTTCGCTTGACTTTGAACTTGAGAAAAACTGAAATATAATCGTTACAGTTGGCATATATACTTAGTATCTTAAAGTATCACATTGTATCAGTTTAACGTGTTATTTAATTAGCTATACAGATTAGGTAGGTACTACTGTCTATTTACATTGTATCAGGTTTTCTGTGTTTGACAAAGGCGCATGGTCAGCCAGTTTCTCAAATTCTTGAATATATCATAGACATAGTCATAACGAAGTCACGTTGCAATTTCATATTTATTTGATAGATTGTTGATACGGCTTTCGAGATAAACAAGTTTTGTATGATCAATACTTTTCACATCAATCTTAATATAAGCTCTCTTTTATAGGTATAATTTAAACATGTTAATATATACACGAACTTGTAGCTAAATAAAAATATTTAGTTGGGCTTGAAATGAGCTAACAAGGAGCAACGGTCAAGCGCAGTGTAAAAGGCAATATAACCTTTATTTATAAACAGTATTGTGATTTATTATTATTCACTACCAACAGAAAAGACAATCGCATAAAATATAAATAAAAAGCCGTTATTAATAAGTTAAATTTGAAAATGTGCGGTTCCGTGTTGTATGCAGTAAAATGTTAAGCTGCGGATAAGTATGCAACAAAAAACGTTACCCTCTTCGTTTAATATTTTAATAGCTTATTTAATTTGTTATCGATGAGCGCCACCTATTGATAGGAGTGCGAACACTCCAGTGCTCACACTAAAATTGCTGTCAGTGTGTACCTACATAACGATTTTAAAATAAAATGCTCACATTCATAATCAAGTTCAAATAATGTCCGATAGATGTCGCTTTAAATAGCTTGTGCAAGAGAGTCTGGTTTTATTATTACATACATGAAGGGACCGTTCATTTTTAAATTTGATTAATAAGCTAACTTTACACGATCTGAGTTGCTTGGTATTTTGCCCCATATCACTAATTTAAAATGACAGACTGCTGTTAAGTATGCAGTAAACAAAGTTAACTTTTCTGTTTCAAATTTTAACCGCATAATTAAATTGTCGTCGTTGAAATTATAGCACATTAGCGTCACCTATTGATAGGAGTGCGAACAGTGCACAGTGTGCACATATTAATTGCTGTCAGTGTGTAGCTACTTAAAGATCTTAATAATAAACGCTCAAATTTAAAATTAAGTTCGAATGTGAACCGGTAGATGTCGCTTCAAATAGGAGTCTGGTTTTTATTGCATACAACACGGGACCGTTAAATTTTAAACTTGGTTAATAAGGCATCCTTAACAGCAACTTTAGTTGCCTGGTATTTAGTACAGTACCATTTAATTAAGAATTTTGCTCATTTCCCAAATGGGAATAATAAAGTTGTGTCAAATAAAGAGGCATTACACATAAATATACATTTAGTGTATCAAAGAACAGCAACAATAGCCGGGATGCTCTGTCTGTTTTAATGCTCAATTTTTATTAACCATGTACGTATTTATATATTTTGGTCTCAAAGTCCGACACTTGTAATAATATTTTCAACAGCTTTTCTTTGCATATCTGCTTGAAAAGGTCTTTAGCAATAACATTGAAAATCATACTTGGGAATAATGTTTCGAGTTCTTTTTGCTGTACTCAGCGCTAAAATGACAAGCACAACAAAAACTGCAAAGGGTAAATACAAAACACAATTGAAAATTTCTGCTTATTGCGCAGTGTTATAAATACTCGAGCACAATGACAAGAGCTGAGCATTTGTCCAAAAATTCTTTAGTCTCAAGATACTATTATAGCATGGCAGACAGCAGCAGCAGCAGCAGACAAGTTCAATCAGTCGCAATTGTTTTATTGTTGGGTAAGTCTCAGTTATGTAACTCACTCATATGTATTTATATAATAATAATTGCAATTCTGCAGTTATGCGACAAAGCTGCCTTGCAATGCCCTATTCGACGTCTGGCAATGATATTGACCTTGATGCCAGCTATCAGGGAACAGCTGGTGGCGGTAGCAATGGGCGCCCCGTTGATTATCATACAGTTGTGGGCCACTTTAAGGACTTCTTTATGTATCTGCCGGTTATGATGACTACACTGAAGGAAACCATGTCTGGCTTTCCCAAATTTGCCGAAGGCGTGCGGATATTAACCTCTGGCAAGGGGCGTGTCGATGGCGAGGATTGCAAATGCAGTCAAAATAGCTTGGGAAATGGCAACTTGGGTACTAGTAGCAGTGAGCTGCTGGAGAACAGCAGTCGCTTTGGTTGATCAGCTGCTATGGTTGTATACTGTACATATAAGATCTTGTAAATATTAAACTAAGTAGTGCCAAGTATAATAAGTTAAATATTTAAATAAATAAAATACTAAATTATAATAAAAATCATTGGAGCTGTTTTTATTACTATTCAATGGGAAAATCAAATACTGGTTATAATTAAAACAAATAAAAAATTTAACAATTTTTCTTAGCAATTCCAGCAAAAATTGATAAGCACTTAATTTAAATTTGTTTGACAAGCATTTAGGCCAAGTTGCGACTCATGAACGTTTTATATTCCTGGGTAATAAACTGTAATTGTGGCATATTAAGTCATAGCCAAAGTTATAAGGCATTAGACTACTGTAAACTTGACCCACACATTGAATCCTAATGTGTGTCCTTGAATATTGCTTCTAACCATAAGCCAGTTAGGACAATCTTAAGTATTACATATTACGCATTTCAACTGCACTTGAACTACTTATATTTGTGTTTTCTTAAGCAGTCCTTAGTCGGTACAATTCATTCGTTAGCCCAGACGTAGCTGCTAGAATACAAAAAACCGAATTGAAATAGAAATATAGAAGCTAATCAAAGCATACAATCGACAAGGGAATAGCTGCCGAGGGGTTTGAGTTTGAGTTTGGGTTTCTGTCATGTTTACACTTGTCATTATTGTTAATTGTATTTGTTGTGGGTCAAGCATACATGAGCCATGTTTACACATATTCATATGAATTAGATGTGTTGGTATCCACGGGCGAAAACTTTCAGTTTTAGTAACGCTCGGGGCTCAGTGGATAACGGTTCGTTGTGCAAATCAAAGGAACTGTTACTTTCAACAGCATGCGAAAGCGTAAAAAGTTACTGATTAATTAGACATTTTTTCAACAAACATAATTTAATTGAAATGGCCACGGGCATTGAGCTGCTTGTGGCTGCTGCACTTTGCTTAACCTGTCCACCGTTAAATCAGACACTGCCTGTGGGTCTAATACAACTGAATGAGGATGGCATCGCGGTTACCCAAATGCCCATCGATATGGAGGCAGCGGACGCTATGGGCTTGGATGAGGATGCGCCCGTGGAAAATTTTCAAATAATACGCAGCAAGCAGCAGAAGCTGCAAAGTTTGAGAGAATGGATTAATGGCAAACATTTACGCATTGGCACACTGGAGGATTATCCTTTGAGCTATACCGAAAGATTGGACAATGGCACTGTTGCGGGTAAAGGCGTAGCCTTCGAGGTTATAGACTTTCTGCAGGAGAAATTTAATTTCACCTATGAGGTGTTAACACCGGATGATAATATCATTGGTTCCACAACGGACTTTGATCGCAGTCTTATACAAATGGTTAATAGTAGCGTAAGTTCAAATCGGAATATTCAATGCGAATTCCACTTTGAATCAAAATTGAAGCATACTTTCAGGCTGGAGTGCAAATTATATGAACTGGCAAGAAACCTAAGCTTTTAGTTGTACTCCAAAAAGTATGCTACATAGTTTTCTGTACTTGATTTGAAAGTGGAATTCGAAGTTTTATAGTTAACCCTCAACATAAAACTCTTATATGACAGAAAGTGGATCTGGCTGCCGCTTTTATACCTTCGCTGTCGGAGCAGCGCACCTTTGTCTACTATTCCACAACCACGCTGGATGAGGGTGAATGGATTATGGTCATGCAACGTCCGCGGGAATCAGCCAGTGGCTCTGGTTTACTGGCACCCTTTGATTTTTATGTTTGGATACTTATATTTGTCTCTTTACTCGCCGTTGGACCCATTATCTATGTGCTGATCATCATACGCAATCGTCTAACAGGCGTTAAGGAGCAACAGCCCTATTCGTTGGGACACTGCGCCTGGTTCGTCTATGGTGCACTCATGAAACAGGGCAGCACCTTATCCCCGATTGCAGGTGAACTAGCAATTAACCTTAATGCAACGATTACCATCGGCAATTTAACAGTTGCACTATGCACCATTTGACTTGTATCTGAACTCGCTTGGTTGAACATGCAAACGCTGAGTTTGTCGTTTCAATTAACAAATATATAAAATTTCACTTTCAGATTCAACACGCTTGCTCTTTGCCACATGGTGGATTTTTATAACAATTTTAACCTCATTCTACACAGCCAATTTGACCGCTTTTCTGACCCTTTCAAAGTTTACACTGCCCTACAATACGGTTAATGATATTCTCTCAAAGAACAAACATTTTGTATCTGTGCGTGGAGGAGGTGTTGAGTATGCAATAAGAACTGTAAGTTGGAAAATTGTGATTTAACATGGGAAAATTTCCTGTTTCGGTTTTCACTTTCCTCAAAATAGTTTTAATGTGTCGATTTTCATTGTTCCCGATAAGGTAGTGCAGCGAATTTTGTCACATTGGCAAGTGCATTCAAATTATAAGCAAAAACACGTGAAATCAATCCGCCTATTCTTGTTAAAAGTGATAATGAGAGCACCGATGAAAAATTTACTTTCTCAAAACTTTGTCGAAAGTGAAAATCTATTTATATTTTATCAAAAGTCAAAGGGATTCTATAAATTTTATAATTCATATTTCATTGTCAATCGGAAACCGTTGGCAGTTTTTTCTTGTTGTGAAATATAAAATAAGTTTTTATTGAATATTTATTAAATATTGCTTTTCTTATCGATTTTTTAGACTAACGAATCGCTCAACATGCTGAATCAAATGATACAAAATAATTATGCAGTGTTTTCGGATGTTTCCAATGATACTTACAATCTACTGAACTTTGTGGAGAGCAATGGCTTTGTGTTTGTGCGTGATAGACCTGCTATAAATATAATGCTCTATAAGGATTACTTGTATCGCAAGTCGGTTATCTTTAACGATGAGAAAAAACACTGTCCGTTTGCCATGGCCAAAGATCCATTTTTAACCAAAAAGCGAACATTTGCTTATCCCATTGGCTCAAATCTAAGCGAACTTTTCGATCCTGAGTAAGTCTCAGCTTTAAAATAAACTATCAAATTAATCATATATTCTGTAATTTATATAACAGACTACTCAATCTGGTAGAATCTGGCATTATAAAGCACTTATCCGCCAAAGAACTGCCAAGCGCTGAAATTTGTCCACAGGATTTGGGCAGCACGGAGCGTCAATTGAGAAATGGAGATCTAATGATGACCTATTATATAATGTTGACTGGATTTGCCACTGCCTTGGCCGTATTCACCACAGAGCTCTTGTTCCGCTTCTTAAATGGTCGACATGAGGCCAACAAGTGGGCCAGACATGGCATCGGCAGGACACCCAATGGACAGTCAATAAAACCATCCCGTTGGTTCCGTGGCTTGCGTGGCTTGCGTAGCCTGCATAGTGGAGATAAACAGTTGTTGGGTACATCCACACATGCTGAAAATGTGACACCACCGCCTCCATATCAGAGCATCTTCAACCATGGTGGCGGTGAACAGCTGCAGGGTGGCTTGCAACGCTGGCGGCGTGGCATAGGTGCTGTGGCAGGGGGAAATGGGCAGGGTTTATATCAGGGCGGGGAAAAGAATGTTGCTGGGGTGCGACGTTTGATCAATGGTCGCGATTATATGGTATTTCGTAATTCGAATGGCCAGAGTCAACTGGTGCCCATAAGATCGCCCTCCGCAGCGCTGTTTCAGTACACCTATACGGAGTAGTAATTACTCGTAATTAAAAAGTTTTCGTATTTTTATAATCACCTAAGAGCACAAATTAATTATAATAGACGTAGACAATGATCTGGTGCAGTTTTACAAGATACTTAAGTAAACTTAAATGTGTATAGTCTGTAGATATAATGTCGCATATAATGCGCAAATTAATAGAGTTATTGAAAGTTTGGTGGTTTTTGTCCTATCAAACGAGTAGACCCGCAAAACACATCGAAAAGGATAGAATCGGAAAATAGATGGTTTGCTATACGTGGAATCGAAAATAATAGAGCTATTAAAAGTTTGGTGGTTTTCAGTCCTGTGCAAAACCATATAAAAAAACTTTCAAAGGGGTAGACCCCTAGATAATTAAAAAATACATATTAAAACGGAGATAATTGGGAAATATTTTCAAAGTTTGGTGATTTTTAAACAAAAGAATTGAAAGCTAAATAATGTAGGGATTAAAAAAACCATAAAGTGATAAAGAAAAGAAACTGTACTCAAAGGAAGTCCTGAGGGACACCCGAATAAAAACTTTCAATTGGGAAGAAAAACGGATTTTATCGAGATATTCATATCTACTTAAAGAGAGACAAAATCATAAACATTTCTCTAACTTTATTAATTATGCATTCATATTATGAATTATACATTATTATTGAACTAATCACAATAAACTTTTAGCTGTGAGCAATAAATTTGAAATTTCCATATTTATTTCCAAACTAATCAAGTGTGCCTCTTGCGCTAAAAGCATAAGACGTCGAATGCATATCCAAGCTGCTTTGAGAAGAGCAAGAGCTAACGGAGGGTGCACGCGTTGAGCCAGCTGAGGAGCTGGCGGATGAGCCGCTGGAGGAGCTGACCCAGGCATGACCGCTGCGGCGACGACGCTGACGCACCAAACCCAACACAGAGCCAGCAACAGGTGTAGATGTGATGGATGTGGATGCTGAGTGACGCTGATGACGCGCTGCATCCAAGGAGACCAAAGCAGTTGCAGGACGCTGATTCGCAGCTAAAGCTTCGCTGCGATTGTTGTTGCTGTTGTTTTGCGGCGCTGTTGCGGGCCGTGCAGCAGCTTCAGATTCACTGGACAACGAACTTTGTGCTTCCTCCTGTTCAACGTTTGTGTCTGGAGACTCTTGCTCGACATCAATGGCCTGTCCATCCAGCAGCTGTAGCGTGGCCACGCTGCGTCTCAGCGTATCCCGATACAGTGGCAAACGGCAAACAGGATTACCACCCAGTTGTATCTCCATTAGTTGCGGACACAAGCCCAGAAATGAGAGCAAACCCAGTTCGCTAATCCGATTGTTGCGCGCCTGCAGCACCTGCAGCTGACTCAGTTCCGTTAAAGGACCTATGCGTTGTATCATATTGCCATCCGCAATGAGCACTTTTATGGCGGGCAGGCCACTGGTGCCATCGAAGCTATTGAGTCCACAATTGCTAATGTTCAAATGAGTTAACTGCATCAGTCCATAGCCCAGATCACGCAGAGAGCTCAGCACACTGCCGCTCAGATCCAACTGTTGCAGACGTGGTAGAAATAGCGACAATCTGGACAAACTGATTGAATAAGAAATAACACGCAGACGCACTGTTTCCACTTGCTCCAGATCCGTGCGCTGTGTCACACGACGCTACAAGTATTCAAAGATTACTCCTTGAATCCATCAATGCTTTCAATCAGCACACTTACCAACAGCTCATCAATTGTTGGCTCCGGCAGCTGTGGTGGCAACACCACCGGCAGCAGATGCACAAACGCTGGAAAGTGTTCCGTCTCCTCCAATATGGGCACATCCCGATCGTAGGAGTTCCTGCGTCCCAACATGCGTCGATTTTGCCGTTCGATTTGCTGCAGTTGTTGCTGCTGTTGTTGTATTTGTGGCAGTCCAAAATTGAATCGATTCTCAACCGGAGGCATACGCATCTGTGCCAGTGCAGCAGGTCCTGGCAACGGTCCCAGCAGCATAGGTATTTCCGGCTGCAGTGAGTGCTCGGGCGAGGATTCCGAGTACTCGGCAGGCGCCTCAAGTAAGGGCATTTTGTTGTTGTACACTTGTCTAATGGATAACTTAAAACTTTACCTCGACCGGTTGTACCTTGAGCAAATGTATTGATAAAACAACAAACGCGTAACTCAGGGCAACGGTTTTCTGCCAGGGTTGTCACAGTTCTTTCTTTCGCTTTATCGGACTTTTGTGTGTAGTGGAACGTTCAAAAGAAGATTATGTTTGGAACAATTATAAATAGAATACAATTTTATGTATTGTGATTAGTTTTTCAGAAGAAAATTCGCTGTTCAAGTTTTTAAATAGCTACATATTATAAGAAATCTATTATTTCAGGAACTTTTCAGCATTGCAGCAATTTTATAAATAAATTGTATGTATTTTGTTAAAAAAATACAATGTAGTGATTTGCTTTTCATAAGAAAATTCCCTGGTAAACTTTGTAAATATCTTTATTCGTTCTAAAATATTCCAAGAAATCTATAATTCCAAGAGCTTTCCAGCATTGCAGCAAGCCAAAGGATGTTACTTTAATACTTAGCCTTTTCAAAAGAACAAACTTCTGCTTGACATTTGGCAAATCCACCAGAACATTCCGATGCTTTGCTGTCCTTTGCCCTCTCACATTACTCTAGCAAAGTTTGCACACTGACGTCAAGCCGTGACGTCACGGTCATGACGTTACGTGCTTAATGTTTATAACGTGCCTGTGGCGCTCACAATTTGGCATTACGCCACAGCGCTAGTAAGAAAGAGTGAGAGAGCGATAGTAAGTGTGAGAGCGAGAACTCAACGCCTTTTGGCATTTCAAGGGCTATTTAGCTGAGCAGCAGCAGCAGTCAGCGTCAGCAGCAGACATGCTTAAGCAACAACACCGAAGTCGCTGCTGCTGCAGGCAGACGACGCCTCTGCACGCTTTACGATAATAAAATTTGCCTGACGCCTCAAAAGGAAACGCAAAAAAAAACAACAACACAAAAACAAAATGGCATGCTGCAGAGCTTTTGCCGGCATTTGTGTGGATTTCGTTGTTGTTTTGGTTCAGCGAGCTTTTTCGATTGACGTCACCAACATGTTGTACAGGCTGAAAGCTGCGCAGTAGCTTGAACCAAGCTGAGGCAGTACCACGCATTTATCGATTTGGGAGAGAGAGAGCGCCAAATGAAAGCGCACGAAAGCACCAGAGTGTGTGTAGACAAATGTGGGAAAGAGAGGGAGCACTTGCAAAGAGTGCAGTGGTTTGATGGAAAGAGGTATTTGTGCAAAATGTCGCAAAAACACGACAGCTGCTTAATTTTAAATAAATTATAGTTGGGGTAGCAACTGTTTAGTGGTAACAATGTCATGTAAATGATAAGCGTGTATTAAATAAAATATAATAAAAATGTTTGTAAGCCATTGTTAGGCGCATGCTGAACGTAAAAAGCTTAACTAACAAGTTAGTTAAAAGTTAACTTTAGCTAAAGTTGCTACAAATTTCTTGCAGTGTAGCCGCAGCAGCAGCTGATAAAGGCTTTTTTTGGGGCAAGGTGCTGCTAAAAACAAAAATTCCCCAGCTTGGCTACAATTTGCGGTTGCCTAAAAATAGAATTTGTCAATAATGCTGACACACACACACACGCACACACATACATATACAATGTGTGGGCGTTAGTGCTCAGCAGTCGTCGCAGTCGACACGCACTGCGACTGACGTCATTGTGAAAGGAGCTTTTTTGCTCCGACACTGCTGTGCTCGTTGTTACTACGTTTCAGGAAGCAGGACACACACAAACAACAACAGCAATCCACCACCAAAAGACCAGGACAGCACAGCACAGCACAGCACACAGCTCAGTTCAGTTTTGGTTTAGGCCATTTTGCATTGCTGTCTCGACCAGGCCAAGTCAGTCGCCTAGCAGCCGCGAACGCGAGCAAAACATACGCTATCCAAAAAGTCTCCAACCGGGGCGACCTTCATCTAGAGTATCCAAAATTCAAGTGCTATAAGTAATAACCATTTTTGTCTAAGCAGCTAATAAAATATAAAGTCGAAAAATTCTAGCTGAAAGTTAAGAAAGTTAATAAAATATCGTTGAAAAAGCAGACACAAAAGCAGCTGAGCTCAAGTGTAGAGTGTGTTTCGCTTTGTGTGTGTGTTTGTGTGTGTGTGTGCGGGTGTAGCTGCAGCAAGTTGCATGCCACGGCTGAGCTGCTGCGGTACATAATTATTTGGGTCAAAGCGAAAAGCTGCAGCGCGTGTGGTACTCGCATAAAAGTTCAATTATCCTGCTGGACTAATCCACCTGTTATGAAGGCAAAGAGCAGCTTAACAACAACAACAACAACGAAAGTAACAGCAACAACAACAACAACAATAGCAAAAGGCTTAGTTGTTGTTTTAGTCTAATTGAATTGCTAACAGATAACAACACATAGTGGGGGTTGGGGGCGAGGGGCCAGCCATGGAGGCCACGCAGCCCAAGGTGCATCGTCAGCACCAGCGACAGCGACGCACCGAGGCACGTCAACGTCGCTTGGTGCGTGAGGCAGCTGCAGCGGCAGCCACGCCTACTGATCAGGAGGAGCTGCCGGAGCCAAACGCCGTTGCAGCCACTTTAGAAAGCTGTGCGGCAGCGTTAAATGATTCCGCATCGACAACAACAACGGCAACAGGAACAACGGTGGGTCGCATCAGCGCGCAGAGCTCAGCGGACAGCATTGAAATGGTGGGTTCACCCAGTCAAACGTCGCAGCAGACTGTTGTCCTGGTTAATGGACATGCGCCGCCGTCGCAGGATACGCTGGAGGAGAGCGCTTCGCTGGGCGCGGATGAGCCGGCGGCTGGCACAGAGACCACCAAGCTGGAATCACCCACACAGCCCAAAAAGCAAAGCGATGGCAGTCGCAACTCCTCCGGGGATGCCATGAGTCTAAGGGAAACGCTGCGTCAGCTGCCAGCAACGCATCGCTCGAGGCGCACACACTCGCCACAGTCGCCGGCGCTGCGTTCGCTGGAAGTGGATTCGTCCTTTCATCGCGGCATACTGGGCTATATAGATCGGGAGTTGAAGCAGAGCTCGCCAACGCCCTCGGCGCTGAGTATGGGCGCCGGCAGCAGCGGCGGCGTTGGCGGTGGCGCCTCGCGCAAACAGCAATCGCTCTCAGATCCTCAGGCCAGTCCAGCACAACGCTCGTTGCGCTCCAGGAATAGCTTTGACAAGAGTCCACGACGCAAGCGTAGCAAGTCGGAATCCCGCAGGCGACGCGAACGCAAGCTCATCGCTGCCGGCGAAATGGAGGTGCGTCAGGCGAATGAGACATTGATGCGTTACCTGAAACAATGCTCCGATATGCATGATGCCTCGCTGTCAGGTGAACTGGAAATCGATCAGAGCCTGGAGGAGCGACGTGTGCATCGCAAGACGAAATCGCAGCGGGATAAGCGGGGACAGCTCATCAGTAAGTAGACAGCAGGCAGTAGTGTGTGGCGTCTCCAATCCCAGTCCAGCTTACAAATTTTGTTCCATTGAGTAAAAAAGCTTTGCCAGCTCGCTTCTGCGCAGTTGTTGGCATATTGGAAGTATGTAAGGTGGTGTCAAGCGAGCTCAAATACGCTAATGTAACTTATGTTGTTATCAATTTTTGATAACACCATCAATGCTATTGTTGGTTTTTAGCTGTCAAAAGTCTACCAGACCTGTTCTAAATTTCACTTGCGAATCGGTTCCATAAAAATGAATCCATTAACCCACAAATTGTATGAGCGTACAAGAAAACTAAGATTATTATTTATATTTGGCTAAAAAAAGAATGCTACACTCTTTTCAGTGGAATTGATTCGAAATAGAAGTTCAGAAAAGGACTGCATAATGTTTATCAATTGGTATCTCGCATGACACTATCTCATGTCTCCTTTCTCATCCTTCCAATTTATAGGTATTCTTTTATGTTTATGCTTTGTATTTATATTCAGACCTGCTCTGCTTACCACTTACGAAAGTGAATTTCCCCAAAAACTATTCCCATTCTCACTTTTAACAACATTATGTGGATTGAAATCACTTGCATTTCATTAAGGATTTAATAAACTTGCCACTGTAAAAGTCATAAAGTTACTAGGTGAACGCAATAACGAAACTTGGAACATTGAAAGGATTCCGCAAAATGTTGCCGAAAGTGGAATTATGAACGGGCCTGATTTTATTTTAGTTTGTAGCTCAAATTTTATAATCCTTTTACAATCCTTGCAATAAATGCTGTACTAATTTATAATTAAAACATATCCAATTAAAATTAGTTTTTAATTTTATAATATAAAATGTTTAATTCATTTTCATTATATTTTTAAAATTAAAATAAAAATGTAATTTACATTTTTTTTTCTTTTAATTTTTTGTTATAACATACAATAAATAAAATTATGTCACCCTATTTTTAAGCTCTCTCCCTCTCTCTTTCTCGCTCTCATTTTGCTATCTCTTTCGCTCTTTCCCGCAGGCAAACTTTACTCAGCTGGCGGACTATCCTCAATTTTAAAGGAACTGGCTGATGACATTGCGCCCGGCGAGGGTGAGGAGATCTACAATCCCTTCACTCCGGTCGTCTCGCCCACAGACGATACGCCCGCCCACATTGACAAAATGTTTCTGCAGACGTCATCGGGCTATCGACCAGTGGAGCAGAGCTACTATACGCGTTCCTTTGTTGGCGCTGCGCGTGCCCCAGCTGGCACCAGCGGTCGATGCTTGGGCATTGATGGCATCTCAGCAGCTGAGTTGGGTGGCGCTGGCCATCTCTTTCGCACCAATGGCAACAACAGCGGTCGTGGCAGCTATGGAGATACGCGCTGTCTGCTCGATGCCGAGCTCAATCGGTGAGTTGAAGAAGACTAACAACAAACAACAGTGCTGTCGTTTTGACTGATGTGCTTTGTTGCTCGATGTGGTATTATTTATAGCTAGCAGTTTAAATGGATGTGTTTTTAAAAATGATGGCCATTTGTTTAGTCAATTTTATATAGTAAACATGTAAGGATGGAGTAGAATGATTTTGTTATAGATTTTTATGTATTTCCACTTTGGTAACAATTTTTCTCGATTGGTAATAGCAAAACGATATAATTGTTCATTTTCCAATCCACAAATTTGCATTCGAATAGTAAAATTCGTTGAATGAAAATAAAACAAGTTTGTATTACTTAAAATTTCTAAGCTACTATAAGTATTCCAGAATTTGCTAAAAGTAATTTAAATTCTGCGCTCTTATTTTTGAATTGTCAAGTGTACTTATTAAGTTTGGGTCTAACGAACAAGTCTAGAACTATATAGAACTGGCTGCCAATCTAAGCAAAAGTCAAACGAAATTACAGGCTAATACGCCTCTTACTGTTTATATACTCTTTGGTCGAGCCGATAAAGAACACGATACAGAGTTATTTAAACGAAAAGCCTGCATAAGAACATTTATAATTATTATTTATTTATTATTTATTCGACTGGTTATATATGCAAAGAAACGCTTTAAGCAAAAGCTTGTTGTTAGTCTTAGTTTTTCAGCAGTGTAGCTGTCTAAGTCAGATATCTTTATTATTTATTTAATGCCAACACTGACCAGGAGCAACATTGCCTGCGGGGTGTCTGGCTTTTGTTGAATGACGTGCACATAATCCCCTGGTTGTCGGCTGTTTAGGCTATTTTTAGATTCCAACAGACTCAAATGAAAGCTTACCCACACATTTTAGCTAATGTTATTGTGTGTGTGTGTGTGTGTGTGTGTGTGTGTGTGTGTTGCTGCTTGAGCTTGATTTAAATTGCTTCTAATTTTGTCATTGCGTGTTTATTTTGATATAAGAAAATGGCATCTAGGGCAAAATGATTTGATAAGACTTTGTTTGTGTATTTATTGCGCAAGACTGTCGTTACAAAGTCTATAGTATTATGCAGAACCAGCTAGCTTAGCTAATGGTTGATTGTTTTCTAGGTAAAAATAGAGTACGCTTATAAATTCTTAGATTTCAGAAAGGCTTAAATGCAATATTTAATTGTGTAACTTACTATATTGGTAAATTAGGGTTAACTTTTATGCTCTGTTCTGCAAGGATGTGTGGATAATAGTCTTAGAGCGGTGCTTGGACGATTTCATTTTTGCTTGAATGCACGATCATCGTCTAAACATCGCTTTTAGGAAAGATAATAAACTTTGATATTTTTTTTTAAAATTATTATCGCCTTTCACTTTTCTTACCGAAAATCTGTTAATTTCCATATTTCAGTAATGGCGTCTCAAGCAACATACAACTTGCCTGTGTGATTCAACGAATTTGGCTGCTTGTTTCAAACATATGCCATGGCCTGCTAGCTGGTCTAGCTTTGGCCCATCTACTCTTTGTGCTGAGCAGTCATCCCACGGATTGGGCAAAGGTCATCAATAGCATGAGTCTTGCGGGCGAGACTTTGGCAGCGACAACAGCAACAATAACAGCAGCAGCCACACAAATGCCAAATTTGGCTATAGAACTGAACAATGCGGATGGAGAAACAGATCCTGGCACGAGCAGTGAAAGTGGAGCGCCGACAACAACAACAACAACAACAACGACAACGATAACGATAACACCAAGTAGCGAAGCATTGACATTAATTGGAGACTATGCTGGATTTGCGGAAATATATTTAAATACGTTTTATTGCTTGGCTATCATATGTCTAGTTTCAGTATTCGATCGGTAAGTAATATATAGATTTAGCAGTTTCTTACAGATATTTACATATCAATTGGGTGGCCTTCATTAGCAGACGCTAAATATAGAAAGTGAAAGTCAAACTCATTTAGCTTGAAGTACGCTGTGTGCGTGCTAACAAAGTGTTTGAGCCCCAAGAACACATTGACCTCAAAGCAAAAAAACGACTGCCCCAAGGTGGAAACCCTTGAAGCAACCCACACACAAAAAAAAACACAGAAAACCGCCTCCTGCTCTGTCAAGACCATATAAAAGTGAGCACTCTGTAAATTCTGGTCTAGACTCTACACAAGGCTGAAGTGTGGCTCATGGGCGCTTCATGTGCGTCAATATTGGCACTCTGAAAAGTATGCTATGCTTAATTATATACATTCTAGAGGTGGCAAAACGTCAATGTGCGTTCCATCGACAGCTTTCGGTAGTAATAATCAAAAACATCGACATTATCGATAGTACTATCGATAAAAACAATTTTGTACTATATTAAGAAAAAAACAAGTAAGAACGTTGCAGTCGGATGCACCCGACTGCGATATACTCTTTTTTAGCCTCTTTGCGGAGTCAGAAGTGGGCGTGGCAATTGTATTTTTGGTCAAATCTTTCAAGTTTTGCCATCAATTTAAGTTTGGTTGGGCCTGTTCTACAGGTTTGGGAGAAACAAACATTGCTTGATTGCAAGGGCGGGGGTGGGCGTGGCAAAAATATTTTTATCCAATCTATTAAATAGGGCAACAGAATTCAACCTGCAAAATTTGGTGATTCTAGCTAAAGGGGTGGGGGAGATACAGACTTTGCCTATTTGTGGGGGCGGGGGTGGGCGTGGCCGGATTTTGTTTTTGCCAGATCAATGAAGGATGTGATAAGTAGCCCTTGTGCCAAATTTGGTTACTCTAGCTATAAAACTGTGGAAGATATAGGTTTTTGCGGTTTGTGGGGGAAGGGGTGGGGGTGGGGGGGGAGATCTTAACACTTTGTCTGCCTATGGTATATACCAACATGTATACCAAGTTTGGTTGCTCTAGCTTCAAAACTGTGGAAAAAACCTGCGTTCATACGGACAGACGGACAGACGGACAGACGGACATTTCACAAACCCAATATACTCTTTTTTCCTTTTTTTTCAAAAAAGTTAAAAAAAGAGTATAATGAGGCTTTTATACCCTTAAAAATTATAAAAAGTCAAGCAAATCCTAAATAGTATACATAATATACTTTAGGAGTAATATATCAGTACAAAATATTAACAAACACAAAATAATCCCGTACCGAATTCAAATTCCGCATCAATTCCATTTAAATATGTATTGCCTACTTTTAGGTTAATCGAACATATCAATTTAAGCACAACAATAGAAGGGTTTTATAAATCTAGCAGATCCAAAAAGTATGCTATGTACTTTTCTGTGAAATGAATTGAAAGTGGAATTCGGAACAGGCCTGACTTTCTCACAAAATAGTTATTAAAACTAATGTTATTCCAAAAATTGGCTTGGGTACAATATTTTTACGTAGAACACAAATGACTCGATCGATATATCGAAGAAAAACATCGATACTGAAGAGATTTACAAAATATCGTTATAATCGATGTTGACATCGAAGTTTTGCCACCTCTAATATATCCTGTGCTTTTTAGATTTAGATCGAAATTGGAATAACAAGTTTCAATCTGTTTCTATTCCAAACATTTTGTTTGGTATCAATTTATAATTTTGAGTTATAGGGCCTTAATTTGGACAATTTTATTAAACACAGTCGTTATTTTTAGCACGTGTTATTTAGCAGGCATATATTATCCAGCTAACCTAGTTAGTAGTTGGTAGTTAGTAGTTAATAAGTGCCTGTGAACTTAGGGCATCTGCTAGTCGTTGATAGCACACACTGACATGTTTTGAATTGCAAATTTTTGAAAAGGTTTAGTTGTTTGGCTTCGTGGCTGTTGTCATTATAGAAATAATTTGTGCTGCGCTCGACGCGTGGCCAATTTCATCATCTAAAAAATATTTTAATGCCCTTAAACTTTGCTCTTTTTGCGCTTTTGTGCGCTGCCTGCCCACACACAGCTTGGCTGCACTCTTGACCTTTAAAGTCAGCGTGTGTGTGAGTGTGTATGTTGTTAGTGTGTGTGTGTGTGTGTGTGTGTGTGTGTGCTTGGAGGGGGTGACGTTTGGGACACGTTTGTAGACCGACCAACACTAGAATTGTCTGCTTCTGGCTGTTCGGTTTTCGGTTTTTGGCTTTGCCATTTTGTCGTTTTGTCTCTGTTGAAAAAAAAACGAAACAACCTACCCACCCCCTGCTTGCAATATATATACTTCCTCAATTTTCTACATTTTCAGGCGGACACTAGTAAAAGTGTAAAACTGAGTGTGACATTTCGCCTCTTACCCAATGTCCTGTGATTTATGTGATGCTGCTGCTGTTGCTTTTGCTGCTTTTCCAAATGTCAGTTCTGTGTTGCTTTGCAATTGCTTTTGTTTGTCCATGGGCATCACATGAATCTTTTGACCTTTCGCATCTGCAAAAGCAAATAATGTATATTGCAAAACCACTTGAGATTATAATTTTATTAAATATAAATGTCAGAGTACTTCGGGAAACTGGCTGCGGAAAGCATATTGAAATTGTTTTTATTTTAAAGAGTAACAAGCAAACTTTTAGGTTTGCTTTTTGGAAAGCGAGTTATTTTGACGTTTTGGTAGAAACTACACATTTGTGATTGAATTTAGTTTAAAGTCAGGAATTCTAAAATACCTTATGAATTTAAATGTCACTGTACTTTGGAAAACTGGTTGCGGAAAGGATATCGAAATGTTTTGAAGGATAATAAGCAAATCTTGTACGATTGATATTTGAAAGCGAGTTATTTTGACATTTTGATAATACTTGTTATTCTTGATTGTGTTAATTTTGAAGCTAGGAATTCTATTTAAAACTAGTGGGCCAGGAATTTTGCAATGACTTGTGATAAGATTTACTTATTTTAAAGATATACTAACTAATTAATGTTGTTTCATTTTAGCATGGACATTTGTCGTTGGAGCTTCTCAAATGCTAGTGAATTAATTTCGTTTCGTTGGCTAATCATTACAATGATCTATATAGCAACAATAATACTAACTATATGCTCCGATTCGATCGATGAGAAACTTTATCTAATCAATAACAATGGAAATATAACGTTAACACAACAAGAGTTGGTAAGTAATGTATGTATATTTGGCTCTAATTGGCTCTAATCGTTTTTATACTTGACAGCTAAGAAACAGTGTGCAAAGTGTTTGGAGCAGTCTGTCCGTAACACGAAGTATAGCAGCTATTTCCGGTTGGATAATGATAGGTCTGACGCCGCAGGAGGATATGCTATATGAGCATCTGGTTGATCTAACCAAATATCAATTGACAAATAATTGAATTTAAGTACGAGTATATATATAAACATATATTTAAAATCTTGAAAAACAAAATAGTATTGTAAATATGTGTAGTAAAAAACAAACTTCACTAAGTAGTTGCTGTTCAGTAATTGGCTTTTTATATAATTGTATAATCGAAATGAGTTAGCTAAAAACATACAACTAGTTGAAACAATAACGCATAGAACTTGTATACCTAGAAGAAAAATGAAAATAAAAACAAAATTAATTTAAGCTTTAAAGACATATATACATACATACATACATACATACATATATAGATATATATATTAAACATCAGCAATTTTCTAATTGCATTGATGGGCATACTTGGCAGCTACTGGTAAGTCTACTCGATTTTGCAAGAATCAAAGAGCTAGACACCATATAATACTATATATATATATGTATACAAACTTATATAAAATATCTAAAGATATTGACAACAAATAACTATAATGCATAACATAAATAGAATGTGTTAAGTGAATGTATTATTATTATATACACATATTTATAATAATTTTTAGTAAACATATCGTCTTTAGTGAACATATATACATATATATATATATATAAACGTCGTCATTGTTGTGGCAGTTTAACAAAAGGCTTCTTAGTTCTAAGAACTTAACTACAGTGTGTATCGGCTATATGCAACCGAAATGTTAAAAAAAAGCAATAAAATGTTCATAGAATGGTTGATTATGTACATAAATACATATAAGCATATTACAATTTATATACTTTTCACTATATAAATGATATACAGAAAGGCTTAAATTGATAAAATAGTTCTATCAACTAAATATATCATATATTTGTGTACATAGTTTATTGTATTGAATAGTTTTCAATTTGAATACGTTACTAATGGTTTTGAAACAAACAATCTAAAAGAACACATTTCTACTTATATAAATATTGTGTACATATTTTCCTATAAGTTTATTAAATGCTTCGAAAACTCAATTATTTATAAATATTTGCAAATATCCATTATAGTAAACAAAATTTGATAAAAATGCATAATAAATTTTGTAAAGCGTTAATTATATATATATAATAAATATGTATTTATATGTATATACACATTTACTTATATGTATTTGCATTATGTATAAACATAACGAAATGTTGCAATTATTTACTCATTATAGGAACAAAATTAATTGCATTAAATACCAAATTTGTTTATGGTTATATATTTTATTTGAATACGTTTTGAAATTTTTATTTTTATTTTTTTTGTGCAATACAAATTATTAAAATATGATACAATTAATATACATACATATGAATATTAAAAACGATATACGGACAAACGAGCTATTGAAACGATCTGAGCAAAAAAAAGGACGAGAAGCGAAATATATATTGTAAAATTGTATATAAAATATATAAATGCAAATAAAAAATTGTAAAAACTGCAATAAATTAATATTTTTTATTATATTTGAATTGGAATAATATCAGAGAGTGTTGATTTAACGTAGAACTGTATGGGTATATATGTATGTTTTGAGTTGAGTTTCTTAGTTTGTTCAATATTTTTGTTAAATTCTTAGAAAATGCCTAACTTGGTTTATTTTGAGAGTTAACATAGTTCATAATAAGCACAAATGTTTCAAATACTAAACAGTAAATAGCATTTTTCGAGTTGATTTTTAAAATTTCTAGAACCCATTCCTTTTTGGAAATAATAACAAGTCTGTGTAAACCTTTTGTAATATCATTGCATTTGTTTAAAGACAGTGAAAAGTACGTTTTAAAAACAAGTAAGAACGTTGCAGTCGGGATCTCCCAACTGCGATATACTCTGTTTTCTGTACGTTTAATAAATTAAAGTTTTGTAAAGACTACTGATATACTTATAAACTGTCCTTAAACTTATGTAAAGTGAGTTTGACTGCGTTATCTTGAAAAACAAGTAATTTTTTCATACAAAAACTTATTTTTCAACCGATTGTTCCTATGGCAGCTATAAGATATAGTCGTTCGATTTTGATGAAATTTTGTCAGCATATATAAACTGTTCTTAAACTTAGGTAAAGTGAGTTTGACTGCGTTATCTTGAAAAACAAGTAATTTTTGTCATACAAAACTTATTTTTCAACCGATCGTTCCTATGGCAGCCATATGTTATAATAGTCCAATCTGGCCGATCTTAACATTTTATCTGCCTATGGTATATACCAACATGTATACCAAGTTTGGTTGTTCTAGCTTCAAAACTGTGGAAAAAAAACTGCGCTCATACAGACGAACAGACGGACGGACGGACAAACATTTCACAAACCCAATATACTCTTTTTTTCCATTTTGGAAAACAGAGTATAAAAATAAAATTGTAATAACATGTAGCAGGTTTGTTCAACAAAGCAGACAATCTAATTTCAAATCTGGCAATTATGAAGCACACTTCTCAACCACAATACCAACAATAATTTAATGTTTGAGTACGTGTTTGATCCTTATATTGCAGCAGAGTCATTTGGTTTATTATCCTTGGCATCGTAAAATGTTTTAATTAGGTGCTAAATGGCTTGAAAGCAAAACCAAATCACTTAAAATGAGCTGACTCTTGTTTCATAGTTGAGAACATGTTCTTTGCAATTTCAATTAAAATGTTGTACTTAACTTAATTTGCGTTCAAAAAACAAAAAACTCGTTACAATTTCAGCTGAATACAGTGCGTATGCGCAATCTTTTGATGTGCAAATGTTAAAGCATTACAAATATTAATTAGCTAGAAAATGTGTGGAAAATATTATATTTTGTATAACATGTGAACATGGCAACTGGCGTTTTGAAAAATTTGCATAAATGATTTTCAAGCAGTTTTTTGTTTGCCTTTAACACAAATTTTTTTGTAATTTTTCGCTTTGGCCATGTTAAAAGTTGTGCGCTAGCCAAACTTTTACCTTGTTAGCCAAAATGAGCGTATAAATTATATATATAAAAATGCATAAATCTGCATAAAAAGTAGAGATTGTAAGTTGACCAGCTTTGTGAACTGTATTAGGTGTGTATAGAATTTATCAAAGTTTTGAGCTTAAGGCAAGTGTAATATCTATTTAACATGCTAATGATGTTCAATCTAGACAATATACTCTTAAGTGTGTGGCAATTGAGTGCTAAGAGTCATCGTCTGCTACTCAGCTGTGGTAGGGGCTGTGAGAGGGAAAGGAAAAGTGGCAGGGATAGGGAGAGGGCAAGATGACTTGGGTCTGTGGCTGACGAGGTAAACGCATTAACATCATTAAGCACTTGCTATAATTATGGCACTAATTGAATTTCTAAATGAATATAATGAGTCAACAAAAGCAACAAGAGGAGTGCAGGATAAATGATGCTTTAGCAGGCAATTGTTGGCATTATAATAATAATCATATAGACAGCTATATGCGACTTTGAAATGCACTTTCTAAAATGTTTTTATCATTATTTTAGGCAAGCCAAGCTAATAAATAAAAACCCATTAACCCATTCCCAGTTCCGAGTACTTTTCACTACAAATCGTTTTTGACTTTGTGTTTCTATTTTTGAAAGAGAAAGCTTGCTTTTTACCAATTTGAAAGCACTTTTTCAAACTTTTTAAGCCGAATTTTCCATTGAACTTGAAAACAAGTTTGATAATATAAAGCAAGCCAGTTTTGAGAGGAATTCCACGTTCTGGATATATCTACGAGATGTATAATATTTTTATTTGCAAAGTCTGAAAACAGTTTACTTTAAATTTGTTCAAAATCTTACTATTTTATATAACTTTCTAAGCTAAACATTTAATTTAAGCAACTTTTAGGCTTATGAAAGTTTTTCTGCGAAACTTTTACTTTTATACCAATTTATGTTATGTTTTTTTTTTTAATTTAAGTTTACTTTTAGTTACAAGAAGTTGCTCAAAATTTATGAACACATTAATTCAAAGAAAAGAGCACTAAATATGCTGCTTTGGAGAACAACGTAGTCTCATGTAATTAGGTTAAATATACACACATGGCTAAAAGTGCCCTGCTTATGTGTGTGTGTGTGTGTGCGTGTGCTTATGTGTGTGTACAAAGTCGAGATAAAACGCTGTGAAAATGAGGTGAGAAAATGAAATAAAGCAAACAACGGCTGGCAGCTGAAATAAAAGCGGCACGTATTTTGCACATTTAACCGCATGACAGCGACAAAAATTACACAACACAACATAGACAAGACACACAAATTATTAAATACATAAACACATACATATGGAAGTATGTGTGTGTGTGTGCTTGTGTGTTTGTGTCTAAATTACAATTACATAGCCAAGGCAGGCAACATTTAAGCCAACAACTGTCATCACTTGGCTGCTGTTTTGGCTTGGACCGGACATATACCAACATATGGCTGGATAATTATCCTGCAGCTCGGTTTACATTTACCCACAGTGTCCTAGTTCATAGCTAATGTTTATCGATGTGCTTATGAAGCTGTCTGCCCATAAGATGATGAGTCCCTTTTTTTGTTTTTTTTACCCAGTTGCTGCTAGCAAAAATGCAGAGTTGATTAAATAATAGATGTGACATAGCATATGTGTTGTAGAATGTTAGTTTTGAGTGTGGGTTGTTGAAAGCTATATTGGTATATAAAGATACATTTATGTGTATAATCAAAAACCAAAAGTTTTATATATATATCGATATTTCGCATGTTTTACATTTACATTTTTATAGTTTACATCTTTTAGATGGTACGAATTGACTATTTGCCAATAGCTGCTATATACCATACAGTCTCGTGTTCTCTATGATCATTTCATTACACAATTCTATGCTTAAAAACTATACTTTGAATGCATTTTCACACATTAGTTATTAAATTTAAGTCTTTATGTAATCCATGCTTACTTTGCTTGTTTTCTAAATTAACAAAACGACTTTGTAAAGAGTTCAGCTTAAGCTGAGAATCAATTAATAAAAACTTAAACAATTTTCTTGTGAAGAACGCTGCTTAGTAGAGTATACAACAGTCTTAGCCAGGGGCAAATTCTATAAGCTTGTGGCATGGAACTTTTAATTAAGTGAGGAGTTTGTCGAGCAACGAGTAGCGCCCCAAGTGCGTACAAAATGAACAAATAAGCGTATAAATAATGCGGCAACTGCAGGCAAACATACATAGAGCCCATATTGTGAGGCTCTTGGCAGCACTGGGAACAAAAAGAGAGAGAGATAGAGAAATATGAGCAGAGCAACTACGACAATGACCACAATGGCGACTCAGACTTTGGGCGACAACCGAGCAAGGACTAAAGACCAACGACATTGCAGCTGTTGTCATTGTCCAGGACTCGATGCCGGCCCAAATGGCTAGCTTCAAGTTACAGTGGCTTTAAAATGCAGTTCAAGCCATTGTAGTCGTTGGTCAAATATGACACTTACACACACACACACACACATACACTAAAAGACAATGATGACATAGGCGCACGCGTCGTATGCGTAATATTGACAGGATGTAAGCAGCAGCAAGGGTCATTAGCTCAGTTGTGGCATGCTACATATACTTACCACCTGAGATCACAGTAAACACCGAATACAGCTTAAAAGCATGCCATAAAACCATTTATGAGTGTTGGTTCATTGGTTCAATGTGATAAGCAGGCGGTTTATTGTTTATTGTTTATGTTGTTGTTGTTGTTGTTGTTGGCGAAATTGCTCTCATTTCAGTTGGAGTGAGCATTTTTACGAGCAGCACTAAAATTATAGACGAAAGTGCAGATGTTTTACTTGTTACAAAACAGTACAGAGCAAGGATCTTAAGTTGGTGACGATGATGAAATACTCTTCAATTGAAATTATAAAGTGCAGTGTCAATGAAAACTTATGTGACACATTGCTATCTTTTGTGCATCAAAAATAAAGATATATATTTCATTTAATCTTAACTATATTGTTAATGTAGAAACTCAGCTCTCATTCGAACAACAAGACAGCTATTCATTAGATAAGGTGATATGATATCGTTACAAGTTTTAGTCTAGTTTAAGAAACTAATTTGCAAAACAACAACCATACATACATCTAAACATAGGATGTATTGATTAAGTTCCAAGCTCAGTCACATAGTTGTCATACACTCTGTAAGGATATAAAAACTGCGGGCTATCAGAAAGAACATAAAACTGAAACAAGTAAGAACGTTGCAGTCGGATGCACCCGACTGCGATATACTCTTTTTTTCTCCTCTTTGCGGAGTCAGAAGTGCGCGTGGCAATTATATTTTTGCTCAAATCTTTCAAGTTTTGCCATAAATTTAAGTTTGGTTGGGCCCGTTCTACAGGTTTGGGAGAAACAAACATTGCTTGATTGCAAGGGCGGGGGTGGGCGTGGCAAAAATATTTTTATCCAATCTATTAAATAGGGCAACAGAATTCAACCTGCAAAATTTGGTGATTCTAGCTAAAGGGGTGGGGGAGATACAGACTTTGCCTATTTGTGGGGGCGGGGGTGGGCGTGGCCGAATTTTTTTTTTCCAGATCAATGAAGGATGTGATAAGTAGCCCTTGTGCCAAATTTGGTTACTCTAGCTATAAAACTGTAGAAGATATAGGTTTTTGCGGTTTGTGGGGGAAGGGGTGGGGGTGGGGGGGAGATCTTGACACTTTGTCTGCCTATGGTATATACCAACATGTATACCAAGTTTGGTTGCTCTAGCTTCAAAATTGTGGAAAAAACCTGCGTTCATACAGACAGACGGACAGACAGACGGACAGACAGACGGACAGACAGACGGACAGACAGACGGACAGACGGACAGACGGACATTTCACAAACCCAATATACTCTTTTTTCCTTTTTTTTCAAAAAAGTTAAAAAAAGAGTATAAAAATAAGCAAACAGCTGACCATAAGCACTCAAATGGTACGCTAAAAGGTTAAAAGTTATTGTTGCTCAAGGCTAACAAAGAGCGGCACTTGGTTAACAGCAAGTTCGCGGTTTAAAGAGATGACTGATAAAAAAAAAGGAATAACTAAACTAGAACAAAAGAACAATACTGCAAGTTTGCAAAGAAGCAGTTTATTGAGAAGAAAGTTGTACATTAGCTAAGAAGAGCTTATTTCATAGATTACAAAAATTTTCTTTGAAAATTTAATTCCATTTACCTTATAAGTTTCACTGTCAAAAACCGCTCGATTCTCATAACGCTTAAAAACTAAATATTAATGTTATTTCTAAGTGGTTTCTGTGAACTCAACCTTTAACAAGCATCATTACTTATCAACCAATTGCTTATAAACTACAAGTATTTGATGCGAATGGTTTATGAGAATGTGTCAAGAATGAGAACACAGTAATTCCACACTTGACAGCAGAACACAGACGAGGGTAGCAAATCAACCAGACTGACTTTTCGATTTGAGACAGTTACGTGAGCTGTCACAATTTTCAAAATAGTTGACTTTAAGTGCATATCAAAAGTCAAAACATTGTGTAGAGTTCAAGGCAAGAAATTTAATCTAAAAATCGCATATAAACACATTTGTAGCAGCCCATACAAATATATATATACACATATGGTAGGAATAGCTACGAAATCTTCTTAGTATTTCAGTTGCAAACTGTTTGCTTTCATATTATTTGAATTATTGTATACCCTGTATGCATAAAATGTTAAGAAGGTGTAAGTTGAACTACAATTCTACAAAATATAGACTCAATAGTCAACTCGAGATATGAACTTGTTGAGCTAAGTGAATTAAAAGGGAGTTTTTGGTCTATAGTATATAAAATATAGCTTAAATATTTAGATACTGCTTAGCTAGTAGAAAAAGTTTTCATTTCAACTTTTATGAAAGTAAAAAACAATTTACCTCCAAACAAGAGCACTTTTTTCAAGTTTAAGAACTTTCTGTACATCAAAATCGAAACACTATATCTTATAGATCAAAAATTAAGTTTTTATCGAAAATTAAGTTTTTATTTGAATAAGTTTTCTTTCTTGATTTGATGGAATTACAAAAATTACTGAGTTACTTTATTTATTTATAGTTTTATACTGAGTATCTTTCAAGCGATTATTCCTATCAAAAATGCTATCATGTTATAGTTCTTATTGTGCAGCAGACGGAGAAGGTGAAGCCAAATTACCGTTAATACTAGAGGGAGCACCTGGCAGCGAGGACTCCACGTGCCCAGCTTATTATAGTGAACATATCGTAAGCATGGACCATGCTTTGCATATAAATGACCCACATATGGTAAGTGGGTGTTGCTACCTTGGCCCACATATAACTATACACATACACACACACACACACACACACACACACATATGGTGTGGCTGTATCTTTTGTTGTTGTCTGCTACACTTAAGAATTTCAATTTGGATGTCCTTGGCTGGGCACTTGGGCCACTTCCTTCAACTTCTGGGCTCATTGGCTGCACGCAAGTTTCTATTAAGATTATGGCCCCAAAATCCGCTTTACATATACATATTTTGGCAATGCTTTTGTCTTGTTGCGCTCTGTTGACTAGCTTGGAGTTCTCAGCCGGATTGCTTCCTGTTTCAGACTCAGCTGCATTCTATCTCCATAAAAGTCGCATTTGATACCAAAGAACAAAATTTACATAAATTCGTTTGGAATCGCGCCCAAGCAGCAATCAATGAACACACATAAATTCAATGCTATCCGTTTGCAGTTGACTGTTTCTTGGCTGGTTTGAGTTTAGCCAGGATATAGAACATGACCATTATTTTGCCATTTTTCACCAGAGTTCTTATCGCTTGGCTTATGTATTCCTTCGTTTGTCGCCCAAAAGTTGTCATTCGTCGAATGTTTGGGGCATAATTTATTTGCCATAAAACATAAAATGAAACATTTTTGGTCATAAATTATGAAATAAGTCGAAACCCGAAAGGTAAGACACATAAAAACAAATTCAGCTCACACATTTCAACAGTTATATACCTCTGTAACTTTAACTCAGCCAACAAATATATATTTCTTCCAATTAGGCAGTTTTCGTATATACTCTAGAAATCTTGTTTGTAAATGTCAAAACTGGCAGCTACAAGCACACAATAAATAAAAGCTACAAAGTATATTTAAAGACTTGCATCCATATATATATATATATAATACTTCATTATCTGAATCATTTTGGCTACCAGCGGCATGTGTAGGTTCACTTGTCTGGAGGGGCTAAGTGGCGGGCGCAAGCATATCGAAAATAAAACGTTTGAATGAGTTTTTTAAATTAAATGCTAAAAATAACTCAACCATATATATATATATATATATATATACATTCGAAAAATATGCCTCAAAGGTCAGTGACGAATATTGCGAGACAGAAATTATAATAATAATGTGGGAACAAAATGTAGACAGCACTCTTGAGTACAACGTAGATGACAACAAATTGATAGATTTCAGATTTTAAGTATAAACATATTTTAAGAAATAACAAAACAAATTTTATAGAACTTAAATGCTTTTATATATAAGATAAAACATATCTGTTTGTATAATAATTGGCTTGTTTTGTAGTAAACAACATTTCGTTAATTATGTGTAAAATATATAATTCTTAATATTTTCAGTCAGCTGTTGATTTGAAAGCCATTAAAAAACGCTTTAAAAAAGTTTTTTATGGGTTAACTTTTATTTTTAGAATTCTTGGAAACAGTTTCTTAGTAATCAATTGAGTTTCTTTGCATTTTTCGATATGGTGAAGGGTTATAAGGTCGAAAAATTAGCTTGGCTTAGAAAAGACTACTTTATTAAGATAAAATTTTCAAATTGAAACAACCTACTTTATCTTAAGTGAATTGATTTACTAGATTTGTTGGACTGTGTACATCAGCAAGTAGAATTTCAAAAGTCCCAAGGACAAAGAACTTGAGAAAGTGAAAACAGTTATCATCCTATATCCAGCGTTATAAGTAAACCATTATTTAAGCAATAAGTGAATTTCTATAATGTATTATTATTATAATTCTCATATTTTTAGTATTAAGTTGTCGGTAAACCAATTGTAAATTTAATTTATCCCATTTCGTTTACAATAACAGGGTTGATGACATTTTAAATCAATGTGTAAATAGTCCAAAATAAACAGCAGCATATGTAGATAATCCTGCTGATTCAGCGTCAGTTACAAAAGCCGCAATGACTTTGGCCAAGTTCTTGTCGAAAGCAGCTGCCTGTCACATGGCCTGCCAGGCATATGTGGCGTATGCGCAACGCGGATTTACTTTACAATGTCAACAGAGTTAAAAGCTGTCTGGTTAGCTGTTCATATGTCAAACACCTGCACATACACTCACAAAACATCTACACTCTAAACACACACACACACACACAGATGCCTGCAAAGTAAATAAAAAATTCATATAAGCGCAGAGTTGCTAAAAAATTGTACAGAATTTCTTAGATGCTTTAAGAATGAGTGCGAGAGTACCTGATGTTCTGCATAGCACAGGTAGCAAACGTCTTTTGTTTATGTAGTCATATCTGTGGCAGGTAAGAGGCAGGTAAGAGGTAGGTGGGAGAGGCTCACTATTCAGCTTGCTTTGCCTCGCTTAAAATGTGTCATGTCATGTGCTTAAAAAGTATGAACCATAATGCCAAAGAAGTGAGGAAACGTGAGCACTTATTACAGAGTTGAAAATGAGCTCAAGTGGTTTAAGGTGCTGTAAAGAGAAGGGAGGGGGGGGGGGGTAAGACTGAGAGGAATGTGAAAGTAAAGCGTTGTGTCGCAGGGACTTAATAAATAAATCGCAGCTGCATCAGTTGACAGAGTCGTTCTTGCCGTGCGTCTCTTGACAATGCCCCTGACATCTTGTGATTTGCTGTGGAACGCGGCAAGCAGATAACAAAAATTAAATAAGTAAGTAAGTAACTGAGGAAAGCGGCTGCTTGCCACAGCATCCAGGCATGTGTTAAGTGGCAGTTGAATAAGTGAGCCAATAGCAAAGATTGAGTTTCAGACCCAGACAAACGAGTAAGATGCTCAGCTCTAAATGTGATTAGTTGAGTTCGATATCAAGCATTCTGTTCAAATAAACATTAGAATAGAAACTTTTTATATATTTTTGTGGAACACATTTGTTCTAGAGAACCATACAGCTCCAAACAAAATGTTTTTACTAAATGTTGAATTTGTATAACTTTGTCTGAATTAAGCCAATCACACTGAGAAATTTATTTTTGCTAAATTTTAAAGTTAAACGCAATGTCTTTTTGGAAATGATAATCCGAAATTTGAAATAATCTTGATCTGCGTATGGTATACAGGAACCTGCAAGCCAAGTTTGGTGTCTCTAGCTGTTATAGTCTCTGAGATCGATGCGTTCATACAGACAGACAGACGGACATGGCTAGTTCGTCTCGGAAAAGCCTCCTTCTGTCTGTTACACACATTTGCAGTACTTTATAACTCCCTTTTTCCCATTTTTAATGAGAAGAGGGAGTAAAACGTATGCTTAAAACATAAATTGTATATCAACTCAAGAGAACCACAAAAGCAACTAGATGTGGCAAAAAAAACTCAACACAGCACAAAACTCACTCAAAATGTAACTCAAAAGTTTTGCACTCAACTCAATTGGCGATGTTTCTGCACTGCAATTAAATGGAAAACCCCTAAAAAAGACTTCGGGACGACAGATAGGAGGTGCTGCATCGTGTACTATGCCGAGAACCTTTTACGATTTGTTCGGCAGTCGAGCGCTTATCAGCGGCTAACCTGTTGGTTAACGTTGACGCTGTTGTTGTTGTTGTTGTTGTCGTCGTCACACACGGCGTATGACAAAACAGAAATCGTGAACGAAGGCAACAAGGGCCGAGCGTCGAGTTGAAGTCTAGAAGACCGATTCTGTCGTCAGTTGTCTGTGTTTGCTCGTTGGCGCTAGACGCGAAGCGGCAAAGTGAAAACCAAATGAGATACAACATATAAATAATTTTCAAAGATAACTGAAATAAACAGCATATAAGACGCGTTGCGTATACGCCGTGTGTGGGTTTGCCAGCGCAAGAAGTGAGACACGCGCGAGTATTCTGTGTGTGTGTGTGTTGTGCGACCGGCAAAAGACAAATTCCAAGTCCAACCAAGTGCCGAAACGTGCTCGAGTGTGTCTCTTCCGTAAGGTTACGGTCTACGGTTCTACGAGCTTACGGATTTATGTCTGTGGTTCCGTCGACGGTTGGCAGCAACTTTTGGCTTTCGCTTTTGTTAAACAGCCAGCCGCGGGCTTAAACTTCAAGTGCAAGTTAAACAAGACAACAACTTTGACTTAAACCCCAAATTAAATCAATTGTTATCAGGTGGGTGGCTCAATAAATAAAAAACACAAAATTTACTTGCTAATAAGTTCAGCATATTTGGAATGCCCGATGCTGGCGTGTATTTATTACAGTTAAACAAATTGAATTTTCAGCCAAACTTTTCGGCTTAGCCATAAAGAAAAATAAACTTTTATTTGTACTCAAAGTGGTCCCAAAAAAAAAAAAAAACACAACTTTTTTTTCTCTCAATAACAAACAAGTTGAAAAGTATAAAAGAATGTTGAACAAAACACAGTCCCATGTTATAAAAAAGAAAAACACAGAACCATTTTATAAAAAAAAAATCAAATGCATTTCGGCTGTGCAAACAAAAGAATTCAAGATACGACAACATTTTTATGCTGTCTGCAGGATTTTATAATCCACAAGGAAATCCCCTGAGTGTTGCTTAATTAAAAATGCAAATGATAATTTGAATGGACACACTCGAGAGATAATTGTTTGTCTAGCTGCTGACACCTTGTCCAAATTTGCAATTCAAAAGATAATAGATATTATTCAATGGTAATATCATTAATATATATCTGATTGTTTGGCCAACTATTGCATTTAATTGGTCTCATCTGACAGCATTGCCGTTTCATCAATTGTGGATTAGATAATTTATTATTGTGGCCACACACACACACACACACAATGCTCTGATTGCTTTGTCTTTGCTTGAATCTTAATGAATACGGGTTAAAACTCAAAGCTCAGCGGGGCAACGTTCTGGCAGAGATGTATGTATAGCATATATATATATATATGTTTACATATTATATATTTGTGCACATCCAATGGATTTGCTTATGCTTAATTCTATAGCCCATTGTCTTGCATCAAGCTAATTTTCATGTGACACGCTGCGTATACGTTATAACTAATGAATCAAACGCTATGTCAATTGAAGAATTTGTAATCCACATTCATTATGCGTTTAATTCTAAGGTTTCATTGAAACTCATGAAAAGCAGCTTGAGAGATTATTAAATGGCACAGTGCTCAAATGAATTTATTTAACAATTAAGTAGCTTATGATTTTCCTTTGAAAATTATATTTAAATTAAATGTTAAAAATCTGCTAAAAATTTCAAAGGCTTCATTATAACTTAATATGCTACAAATTTGCTTAACAAATGTGAAAAAAGCAGCCCAAAAATTTCAAATGGCAATGGGTTTTACCCAAATCTATTGTATAGAAAATTTTCAATGAGGTTTTTGCATAGAATTTCTTTAAATTTCATGTTATTATTGATTATTTAAAAAAAAACGTATAAACAAAAACCAAATACAAATGTAAAATTACCTAATTTTCTTAAATATTGCAATAACTACTTTTCATTTTAAAATATATTATCAAAAAAGGTTAAAACCAAGTTAGATATGTAATGAAAAATTAATTTTTAATTTGCCTGTTGAAGTTCTTTTCTTTAGCTCAAGACTAAAAGTTAGAAATTAAAAAGTTCTTTAAAAATTTGCTGTCAATCGTCCAAGTCCGAAACACACTGTATCTGACTATTACCAATTCCCTCCCACACAAGACATTCAATTCACATTAGCACAAAGTCATGCCATTTAAACGATTACCAAAACCTCAATCGAATTGTTAAGATCCCTTAAAAGCGAGTTAAGCCAATTGAAAGCGACAACTGAAACATTTGCGGCCATTTTGCGACCATGAATGGCCAAAAAGGATGCCAAACGAAGTGCTAAGCAAGGAGTATATATATGTAAAAGTTATGTAGAACCAAAAACGCATTTCTATTTTGCATATGAAAACGTTGAGAGTAACTTGCAAATGGTTATATATACCAGCGAAATTCAAAGGCAAAGACGTGGTTGGCATTGACGTTGACGTTGATGCTCATTCAAGGCTTTTTCCAGGAAGAAAATGTGTTGAGATGCCCAATCCGAGCCCATTCCAGTTCTAAGTTGACATATATTTGCATTTAAATCAAAGAATCTTGCCTTTGGCACAGCGATTTCCTTGCTATTGACGTGTATACTGCATTGACAGTAAAACGTGTTGCAAAACATTTCATGCTGCGTTTGCCTTTATACCCTGTAATACAATATCGACTATTGAAGCCAGTTTGCTTTGTTTGTCAATTCGCGGAAATCTTACACAGGCTACTTCTTACAAAATGTTACTGAATACGAAGTATCTTCTAAGTATTGCTTGGCTTTTGTTATCTATTTTGTTGTGCTTTTTATTGCGCAATTTTATTGCTAGCTAAGTTTTGCATAAATTATGCATAGCGATCTGTGTGTGTGTGTGCGTGTGCGTGTGTTGGCTAAATGGGTTACAAGAAGGCAACTGTAGTAACTGCTTGAATTCATTTGATTTCTTGCCGTCAGTCGCAAGTCACAGGTGACATTTTTATGGCCAATCTGCGCGAGCTATAAAACCATTGCCATTTTCAAGGACAACAAGATCTCAAGGCTGCCACAATCTAATCAACTGACTGGTGGCAACAACAACAAAAACAACATACAAACAGACTCACTGGCGCAGGCAGGTCTGGACTAGGATTTCCAAATTTCTCTAGGGATCAGCTGTTCACTGTTTGCCCGCTTTCATATCGAATGAGCATTGGAAAAGGTTATGCGCTTTTCATTTACTATCCATCTATATAAACTTTTATAGCTAGCCCAATCTAAGAGCTTATGATTTTTCTATCTATTCTGTTTTCACTTTAATTAATAATTTACGCACTACGTTGGGCATCAAGTTGCCTAGTCAAACCCCTTATGCATACCGAAAATTAATTATATTTCAATTAAACGGGAGAGTTCACAACAGTCTCATGGCCAAAAGTTGTACTCAACCAAAATGGAGACAAAACCGCAATGGATAAACCCGAGCTGAAATCAAAACTCTGCATTCAAAGCCGCATGCAGCATTTTGAATACTCTTTCCGAAAGTGCGAAGTGTGCGAATATAATCCTAATAAAAAACATATCAAATTAATCAAAACAGTTTCATTCTAGAGAAAATTTATGCTTTAAAACCTTTTCATCTATAATCTACATTAAGAGTGCTGCCAATTCGGTTTCCATTTCAATTTGCTTATACAGCTGGATTTTGAACATGACCATCATAATGATGGTGCACGATTTCGGTTTTGTCATGGTCCTTTTTCAGATCCTGTTCCTAGTTCGCGGCTCAAATATCATTAAAATGCAAAAATTGATGAGCGACCGGCAAACTCAACTTGTGAGCTCTGATGTGGGCTCTCGTTTGGCAAGAGGACTAAGACTGGCAGAGAGAGGGTGAGGGAGTGAGAGGGTTGGGAATACTATATATTTGTGGCTGCTGATGAGGCTGTTTCTGGTTCTGGTTTGGTGGGTTTTGTGTCCGCCTGTTGGTCGTCGCTTGAAATGAACATTTAATTAATTTTGCTTGTTGGCTTGGCGCGTTGATTAAAACGCCATTTACAACATTTTGCCTGCATTTAAGTCAAAAAGAAGTTAGTTGCTCATTAATTTGCATATACTAAGCCAGAGGGCAGCTGGTATGAGCTATGAATTAAATAATGTATACATGAGTTTAGTTTTAATAAATGAGCAAATTGCAGGCATCGCACAAAGAAAAATGTTAATTGAGATGAGCAAATTAATTAATAATGAAGTACTTGTACTCATTTTTCATTAGCTACTTCAACAGACTTAAACAGCAGCTCCATGGTTACCTTTTAATTAGGGTTCGTTTGTGCTGCTGTTGCTGCTTGATTGCGTTATCTTAACCCATCATCAGTTTGTTCCAATCAAACACTTTAAGATAGCCACACCCAACCACATTTTATCTGACGGTATTGAACGCTTGACTGCCCAACCAACACGAAGCACTATGCTGATGGCATCTTAAAGTATTCTTTTGCGGCAAAGTGAAGACATTTTCACAGTGCACTGCCTCTGATAAGGCAAAGACAATGATAAGCTGAATGACTGCGAAAAAGGTTCAAGAGCAGTTCAATAAACCCTTATGTGTGCGAACAAAATTTATGGAAGCCATTGTCTACTGCTTAGCCACAAAATAGTTGCAATGGCTGCACCAAATGGTCAATTAATAATGGTCACTGGCCTCTAGTACTCTAGATGTTAAAGTAACAAGTGCATTCGCAGTGCTTTGCAATAGAAAACTCTGTAGTTGCTTTAAGCCATATCAAAGTCGATTTGCTGGCGCACAAAAGTAGGCAATGAAAAAGTTTCCATTGATTTTGATTTGCGTGGGCAGAAGTTGTTATAGCAGAAGGACTGTGAAACTTTTACTTGTATTAATATTGGTTTTATTCGATGCCATGTGCCGTGTTATATGTTATGCAAGGCATAAGGTGGCAATGTGCAAAGGGTGAGCAGGGGTACTGCGTTGTGACAAGGTTGTGCAAACAAATGGCGTCAAAAGACAAGGGAAAATCGCTTGAATGGCTTGGGCAGGAAGGTCCTTTCGGTTTTGTGGCTACATTGGTGCCAGCTGCAAAAGGTTAAACGCCTAAACAAGTGAGCAATACAAACAATGAAAAAAAAAAAAAAAACACAAATCCAAACAGATAAAAGACATGCTTGAATGGTTCAAAACATAGCGTGAGTTTGTTGGATTACGATAACTTAAAAGTTCGTGTGGTTCGATTTTCATGTTCTTTAAAGGTTTCTTATCTACAAGGTTTTTTAACTGCAACTAACAGCACCAATAAAAGCTTAAATCTAATCAAACAAATATGGTTCCTCTATAAAAGTTATTCTACGAAAAGATGGTCAAATGAGTATTAAGTATACGTAATAATTATATTTTTGTCTAGGCTCAACTTTATTATACGAATGATAGTGGTGTGTTAGGAGTTTAACAAATTTGTGAATTAAAACTTTTTGAATGACTCTTGAACAAACTTAAGCTAACTATTCAGACAAATTTTCGAAATAATTTGAGACTTGAACGTATCCTAACATTAGTTTTTTATGTAGAACTGTCTAAACTTTAACAATTTCAAGTCCAAATCCAAATGGTTTTTTAAAGTCTTTGAACAACTCTTCAATTCAATTGTTGTCCTTACAATATGAAAAAGGCAAAACCAAAAGGCTGTCTAGATAGATATACAGTTAAACAAACAGATGTAGATATAGAAATAAGAATGACATGCAGCAGACCCTGTCAAGTCTGCTCGTTATGCAGAACGGCTGTCATTTGGTAAATTACTCATTCTTATGCACGTATGCCCCGGAGACCCTTACACTTTACCCTTCTGGCCTAAAGACCGGGCCATATGACACTCCAAAGTTCAACCGCTGCTATTGTGTCCTTGGCATTTTATTTAAGCCATGGCTTGCGTTTTTTTTGGTTATTACTTGACTTGACGAGGCCATAACCAGCTCTCTCTCAATGCATACCCACTGAAATGAATATACGACTACGAATACGAATACGAATACGAATACGAATAATTCTGAATAGTATCTTGTCTGTTCGTGCGTATAAACGCATCGCCTGCAGGCGTCGGCAGTTAGAAAAGCTTCTGCCAAATTATGTTGCACTTAAGTTAAAACGAAATATCTGTAACTGCCAGTTTTAAATTCTAGTTATTTGCTTTTGGCAACGGTATCCTGCCTGAGAATTTTTAATGGCGAATTTCTAGATATTTTATATTTACAAGTTCTCAATTTAGAGCTCATGCAATTATCCGAAATGGCAATCGAAATTGGGCTCCGTTTTGATTTAAGCTTGTGTAGAAAAAGCATCATTTATCATGGAATTGGAAATTGTTTAGCATTTATTTTTTGTGGTATTTTTCATGTACGCAGTTCAGTTTCGGGCTTGCAGAAGAAATTAAAATTGTAAAATTGGCTCAGAATTTGTGCTTTTGATACATGTCAATCAATTCATGTCAAATTTAGGCCCAATAATCAAATATAAAGTATTTCAAATCTGATTCGGGCTTCAGTACTCATATTTACAATTCTGATAAAGATGTTTTTGACTTTGATAAAAGGAAAATACTATTTATATATTTTAAAAATGTAAAGAAAAATATATTTTCCATACCGAAAAGCTGTATCTCCGGTTCGTAGTCAACAAATTTGATTACTTATAATTGCCTGGCCACTTTCCGTGTGTTCGAGTAGTGCCCGTAATTGCTTTCCATATTCAAATTGTATTTCAAAAAGATTTATGTCAATGGCTGAGCACTTACACTAGACTCAAAGCCCAAAGACCACAATAACAAACAGCAATAACAAGGCAAAAAGGACACCTAAATGGACTTTATGTTTCCCCCCTGTCTGTCCGGCCAGCCTGTCTGCATGGCTCGTTGAATCTTGGCCAAAAGTGGCCATGTAATTTGTATGAAATTTGCCTTTCGACTTGAGCACTTTAAGTGTTGCGATGGTGATGGCAAACATTTCAATTTTCAAATGCTATAACAAAAATATAATAGATTGAGGAAACAACTGAATAGAGGCATACACATGGTCGAATACTTGCCTTATTTACTTTTAGCTTGACTTTTTACTCCCTGTTCCCATTAAAAATGGGAAAAAGGGAGTTATAAAGTACTGCAAATGTGTGTAACAGACAGGAGGAGGCATTTCCGACTATATAAACTATATATATTCTTGATCAGGATCAACAGCCGAGACGAACTAGCCATGTCCGTCTGTCTGTCCGTCTGTCTGTATGAACGCGTCGATCTCAGAGACTATAAGAACTAGGACACCAAACTTGGCTTGCAGGTTCCTGTATACCATACGCAGATCAAGTTTATTTCAAATTTCGGATGCACCCCCCGCACCCCCGCAAATCGCAAAAGACTCCCACAGCCACAATTTTAAAGATAAAGCTTTCTTCTTTCGTCTTTCGGATGTGTAAATTTCAACACGATCGGATAAATAGCACCAAAGTTATGGAAGAATCTATTACGCCCGTCTCAGATAGCAGCAACAACAGTTTGACAAGCAGTTTACGAGTTAAGTGCACTGCTTGCTTGTGTTACGCCCGTATCAGCTGGCAGCAACAACAGTTTGACAAGCAGTTTACGAGTTAAGTGCACTGCTTGCTTGTGTTGCCGCTGAACTGCTTGAAATGCAAGTTGGGAGCAGGGAGTCTCGTAGTCGGGCACACTCGACTAGAGCATTCTTACTTGTTTTTTTTGGTTTTTTTTTGCTTTGAAGAGAGTATTGAGAGTAGGTGGGTTGTAGGGTCACTCAATGGTCTGCCCTTGGCTATAAATTCATGCAAAAACAATCTTATTAATGGCAATAAGAGCAGCTACCCCGCATACGCCCGCACACACATATATATTGTGTTAATAATGTTTAACTGCGATTTTTATATGCGTTTTCTATTCTATTTTCTATTTGAATGTTGTTGTTGCTTTTGTTTTTGCTTTGGCGATAAAATATCAGCGCCTGGATTTCCTGTTGCTGTCTCGCTGTTGTTTGCCAATTTTAGCCATTTAGTTTGATTTCAGTGTTATCTTTATGTGCTGCCGCTTATCGTTCATTCGTCCGTCCGTCCGTCCGGTCGTCTATATAGCCAGTAATGGGCTAAGCCTAAAGGCCCGAAGGTCTGACATTTATCACAGAATGAAACGCAAGAGCCCCCGGGCTCAAAGTGCTCCTCACATGTCAAACTGGATTTAATTTTTTGATATTTAGCTAAGGGCATAATAAATTATTCTGGTAATTCGGAACAGCATTACACTCAAAGTGGCTTATGTTATCAAAAAAATGTCCATATATTCCAAAATCGTAGGTATATTTTTTGATAATAGAGTTTTATTTGTACATTTATAGAATTAAATATAATCATTCCAGTTCCGAATTAAGTATGTTTTTGAAAGAAATGAATTCCGAATGAAATGATTTTGTTTTCTCTCTTTTCAAAACCAATTTCGAACCCGAGTTTTCATAGCATCAAGACTACCAACTACTCATCTAGTAGGCTCGAGAAGAGTCATATTAATATAATTTGATGTTAATATAATGAATAAGCAAACTAATTTGTTACTAAATTATTCAAAAAAAATTTAATTAGAATTTGTTATTTATATATCCTTTGTAAACAACAAGCCCTGCTCATTTACGTTTATATTTTCATGCATTTATAATTATATCAAAAATACATTTCTTAAATTTTTAAGGAAAATAATTTTTAAAAAATTTAAAAAACTTTGTTTTGGTTAAATAAAGTTTTTTTTTCAGGGCATACACACTTTGTTGTTTATCTTTTATCTTTTTTCTTACTAAGAGCTTATTATTAAACTCATATGCTTTGGAATTTCGTTTACCATTTATAGGGTATACAATAAAAAGTAAATGCAAATACTGAGTCATTCATATATTTTAACGACTTGGCTACAGTTGGAGTGCATTGCGCGCTTAAATGGAAATAAATTTAGTAATTAGTTGCTAGGCACATAAATCAGCGCCGCAGTTTCCAAGATTATATATATAACATATATATGCAAGTGTATATAGATACTCATACAATGTATATGAATAATGTTCGACATTTCAACAATTTGCTGCTGGGTGCACTTACCACAGAACACATGGGCAACAAATTTTAAGTGGTTGACTGTGGCCAATTTCAAGCGAAATTTTTAATTAAATTCTTGTTTAGCGTATGAATTTTTCAATTCAAAATCCCTTGACACTGACATTAAACATATGTTTACATTTCACTCGCTCAACTGTCCATCTATTGCTTTGTCTGTCTGTCTGTTTGTCTGTTTGTCTGTCAGTCTTTGAGTAATTTCTTTGATGCGTGGCAGCAAGTTTGCGGCGAAACAAACTATCACAAAAGTTTGCTGTGAAAAGTTTGTAATTGATTATCATAAAAATAGCCAATGTTAATTAGCAGAACTGCTGAAAGGCATGCGCCAGCAATCATCGTCATCATCATCATCATCATCATCAGTCAGCTAAACATTGATCATTTGTAAAAGCTAAAAACTGGCAACTGAAACTGAAAGTAGGACTAAACTACTGACATCATTAGTACGATTTATGGGCAAGTTAATGGCATAGTTTCCTCAACTGCCTATGTGTATGTTTGGGAAATAGCTTTGAAAGTAGTTAGGGCATATCAAGAGTTATTCACTGTGCTTAAATTGGTTTTTTTGTGGATAGTACATACATATGTTAGTATTTTTTATTGATGCTGTAAGCACTCACAAGCCGGACATGCCATCTTTGTTCTGTTAAAATGAGTTGAATTGAGTTCAAAGGAATTACTGTTGCCATAAGTGTAATGATTTTATAATGAAAAATTCATTGTGTTTTTAATTTAAACAGAATTTTGTGCAAACAATTGCTTTTCAGAATTGTTCAGCTTTGACAATTGTTTTATTTCGATTGTGCAATTTATTTATGGTATTAGATTCTCAAAAAACACCAAAACAAAAATTATTAAAAATTCATACTTTATATTTCGAGAAACCATTTAAATTTTTAAACGAATAAGAGAAATAAAAAAAATTTCTAAAAATTTTGCAAACCCACCTTAATGAAGCTTACTTATAAATAGTACCAATTAAGTCTAAACAATTAGCTGCTGATAATAATACATCACTCAGACAAAGTGCAAACACAACTAATAAGACAAAGTGCTACACAAAGTAGAGACAGACTGACAGTTAGAAAGAGATACACTGCAAGTCTCTACAAATACTCATCTTATAATAGTGTCACTAAAAAATACTCATTCCAGAATAACCTATGTATATATACAAAGGTCATCAAATAGTCGCACACCTGGAAAGCCAAGAAGAAAACAAACAACAAAAATGTTTTACCTGCGCCAATAAGTAAAAAAATATATATATAAAAGTAAAAGAAATTGTCATCTATGCGATGTGTTTTTTTGTCTATAAAAACAGCCAAAAGAAAATCCCATTAAACTGAGCGACTGTCCGAACAATGCCTTGTTTCATTACAACGCCAGCTTAAAGATAAATTGTTCTGATGAAAATGGTGACAAATGCATCAAAATTAAAATTACCAAGTGCCGTACCAAGGAGGGTGTCAAGCCCAAAGAGGGTGCCAAGCAGGCGTAGGGTGCCAAGCAGGAGGCAGCTTGACAGCCGACAGGATGACACACTCAAGCTGCTTTGTCCTGCCTTGTTAGTCATAATAATGTGGCGCGTGAGCAAAGTCGATGATAATGATAATGCTGTGTTGATAATGATAATGCCAGCTGCCTGATAATGTTTTCGATGATGTTTATGACTTGAGTAGTTACCGCTACTTTTGCTGTTGTTGTTGTGACTCCCTTGTTTCTTCTGCCCGTCTGCTTGTCTGCGGGCAAATGCGTTAATAAAAAATTGTTAACTGCCATTTTTTACACAATTTCCGGCTGTCGCAGTACGCTTTTCTCTCAACACCTTGCCCCCGCGTACATTTTGGCTGTTAACCTGCGGGGTCAAGTCTGAGTCTCCGGACAAGCGTTTCATACACTTCCTGCTATTAATTTATCAAAATTTATTATATTTTCCTGGCCCGCGGCAGAACACCATTTTTGACATTCCATCATTGTCTTGCTTAGGTTTTTTGGGCAACCATTTGGAAAATGCTAAATTTAAGTAGCTCTTGTTTGAAATGAAGCAATTTGTTGGCTAAAATTGTAATCCTAAAACAACTTGATAAATAATTTATAAAGAGTTCTTAATAAATTGCGACCATTTTCTCTATAAGAAAATATAACTTTAAAATTTTTAAAAATTATATGTGTTTATTAAAATAATGAATATTGGATCGAAATGCTATCGAAATGTATTGATATCGATCAAAATGGCTGAACTTTGCTGAAACAGTATTCAAATTAAGTTAAAATTGGCTTATTATTGGCAAAATTCGCAGTCAAAATGAAAATGAAATTTTCTTTCGCACTTTTTAAATTGAATTTAGTTAACACGTTATCACTTCAAGAGAATTTTAAAACTGAAAATATATATATAAATAATTTCAAGAATCTTTTATGAAATTGCACTTGATGATGCAAGAACTTAAGCTGCTCATCTGGCCAGCTATGTGGGGCGTGCCACTCAGTTTAAGCTGCAACATATTGCACAATGTTTAACCAACATTATGCGTACACACACATACCTTGATATTGTTGTTGTTGTTTTTGCTTGTGCATATATAAGCCTGAAACTGCACAATAAAACTTTTACCGAGAGACAGAAATTCGCTGCTAAAACAAATCCAATTAAATTTGCATTTACATGCGCGACGTGTTTTCAGTTCTCTTAAGGCTTTTCTTTTTTGTATTTGTAGGTTGCACAGTTTTTGTCAGTTTTTCGTGCTAATTGATTATCAAGCTTTTTACTTTATAGTATGTGCAGAAACTTATAAAACAGTTTCATTGTAAAAGTAAAATTAATTGCAGTGCTAATTGAAAGCCAAGAGATTTTCAACTGAATGGAATTTCATTTTCTAGGAACATGCTTTATAAGCCAAGATAAGATTTCCTTTAGTTGGCAAGTGTAAAATTCTTCGTTAGAGCGACTTTACTATAAACAAATTTCCAACTAATGCACTTGAAATCAACCGGTTTTAATGGAAAACTAACAAGCTGCCCAATTAAGCTTAAATTTCTGCTGTTTGACTGCATTTCTCATAAATATCAAAAGTCGAGAATTGGTACTTTAGCAGGAATTTCTCTAATATAAGTTCACTTTGAGGAAACAGCTTACACTTGAGCATATATCAGCTAAGGTACAAGGATTTTATATCACTTTAAATAACTAGTTAAGTGTTTATAATATTGTCTTATTCTTGTCCAACTAGTTCAAGAGCCAAACATTGTTTTAGCTTAAATTTAACTAAAATACTGTCTTACTAGTGTCTAGTTGTTGCCTTTTTTTAGAGCCAGACATTGTTTCAACTTAAATTTAACTCAAAAACTAGCTAATTTTTGTGCAGACAATGTCACAGAGACATTTACAACTTTGTTGCGACTTCAACTTAGACAATAAGAGCTTGAATCTAATGCCACACTTTCACTTCCGCGTTGCTGCGTTTTCCTGCCACATTGTTTTTAATAAAGGCAAACGAAAGGACCGCCGTCTAGCTGGTAGACACGAGAGCGAGAGAGAGAAAGAGCGCATGTGTAAGGGAGATAGCGAGTTAATAGTATTAAAGTTAAGGCAAGAACTTAATCCAAGGGGACAAAGGCAAAAAGAAAAGCGCGAAGCAAAAAGATCAAAGTTTAGTTTCAAATTCCAACTAAGAAGCAATTCCGGTCTGCAAAACTTTTACATTTATACACAAATCTAATGCAAGTTGTTTTTTGATTTCTCTACTTGCTTTCAGATTTAGCAATGAGCCAACTAATAAACGAAACTTTTTGAATAAATAAAAAAAAATAAACATTGGAAGACAAAAACTTGAGACGTGCCTGGGCACAGACGACGGGAATGGCTGCTTAAGTGGCACACATCCGGCAAAACCGGACATCAATAAACAACAACCTCGTTAAAGTCACAGCAATACAGCACCACCAACGCCTCAATCTTAAGCTCCAACGACTCATTAGGTATCCAAACAAAAGTCTGCAAGGATGGCAAATGTTAGCAATGAGACGGTCAATGCCTGGCTTGTCACGGTCAGCACTCAGCTGCCCCAAGTGCTGGGATTGGATACGGGCACCAATTGGAGCAGCACAGCCACCACAATGAGCACCACCCTGGACAGCAGCAGCAACAGCATTAGCAGCACCAGCAGCAGCAGCAGCCGATTACCCAGCGAAGCAAATGACAATGGAGATAAATCGGGCATTATACTTAATCAATTTGTGCAGATCTTTTTCTATGTGCTATATGCGACGGTCTTTGTTTTGGGCGTCTTTGGCAATGTCTTGGTTTGTTATGTGGTTTTAAGAAATCGTGCCATGCAAACGGTTACCAACATATTCATTACCAATTTGGCACTCTCCGATATAATGCTGTGTGTTTTGGCTGTGCCGTTTACACCGATGTATAGTTTTATGGGTCGCTGGGTCTTTGGACGTACGTTGTGCCATTTGGTATCCTTTGCTCAAGGCTGCAGCATTTATATATCAACGTTGACGCTAACTTCGATAGCTATTGATCGGTATTTTGTCATTATTCATCCGTTCCGTCCGCGCATGAAACTCTCCACGTGCATTGGCATCATTGTGGCCATTTGGGTGATTGCAGTGCTGGCCACAATGCCTTATGGCATGTATGTGAAATTGATTGACATGGTTAACAATGGCACACAGATCAATGAAGCAGCCAAAGAAACGAGCAGCGGCAATGTAAGCTATGACTCTGTCACGCCAGATCCCACATCGGCTGCCCAGGCCTATATGCAGACAATGACCGCTGGCGTTACTTTGGAGCCGGAGCTAACGGAGACAACAGTCTATGTCTGTGAGGAGGACTGGCCATCGGAGGAGTATCGCAAGGTGTTTGGTGTCATAACCTCAGCGCTGCAGTTCTTGCTGCCATTCTTTGTCATATCACTTTGCTATGTCTTTATATCAAAAAAGTTGAATCAACGTGCGAGAGCCAAGCCGGGTTCGAAGTCATCGCGTCGGGAGGAGGCGGATCGGGATCGCAAGAAGCGCACAAATCGCATGTTGATTGCCATGGTGGGTGTCTTTGCGCTCAGTTGGCTGCCCATTAATTTGGTCAACATCTTTGATGACTTTGATGTCAAATCGAATGAGCATAGTTTCTTTATGCTGTACTTTTTTCTTGCACACTCGATTGCCATGAGCTCCACCTGCTATAATCCCTTCTTGTATGCCTGGCTAAATGAGAACTTTCGCAAGGAGTTTAAACATGTGCTGCCCTGCTTCAATCCATCCAATAATAATATTATCAATTTAACCAGAGGCTACAATCGCAGTGATCGCAACACCTGCGGCCCACGTCTGCATCATGGCAATGGCGAGGGCAATGCAGGCGCTGGCAGCCTGGATGCTGATGATCAGGATGAAAATAATATAACACAGGAGACCTGTTTGCCCAAGGAGAAACTGCTCATCATACCACGTGAGCCCACCTATGGCAATGGCACCGGCGCCGTCTCACCCATACTAAGCATGCGTGGCATTAATGCAGTGTTGCAGCCACAACAGCAACAGCAGCAGCAACAACAACAGCAGCAGCAGCAGCAGGTGGAGCTTATGAGACGCGTGCGTCGTCCCACGGACGATGAAGCCGACTATGTTGACTCTGGCGATGAGCAGACGGTGGAGGTGCGCTTCAGCGAGACACCCTTTGTCAGCTCCGACAATGCGACGGGCATCAGCACATTGGATACGACAGCTGGCATCAGTCAGTGCCTGGAACCGGAAGTACTTGCTGATTTAGACGTTGCTACTTTTGAGGCAGGAGAGTGTAACTGAGACAGGGTGAGTACTTTTTAATTATAATTATAATTGATTTATGGATATGGTTGATTATAAGTTGGATATGGTTGCCCGATTTTGATCAAATTTTGCAAACATGTTAAAATAATGCTAAATTTTAAAACTGGTAAGTTTCGTCGAGTTGTCTTGTAAAACAAAAGTTTTGATCGATTATGGCAGCTATATGTTATATATATATGTTATGTTCGTCCGATTCCGCCAATTCTCACAAATGTAACACTTGCAACAAAAAGAAGCATCTGTGTCAACTTTCATCAAGACAGCTTTGAAACTGAGAAAGTAGATCACTTATAAATATATGTTAATGCTGATCAAGAATATATACACTTTATATGGTCGTAAACGTCTCCTGCAATGTTATAAAAAGTAATTCAGTTGTTCATTTAGAACTAATACAAAGTTATTGCTGAATAAATGTTAATCATAGATTACACTCATGTTTAAAAAACACATTCATATCAACAAATAGTACAAAAAAACTCAATTTCGTTGAGTCATGCAATATTTGAAAAGCACATAGATGATTGGCAAATTCATTTTTGAGCTAATAATCTCACAAACAACAATCAAAAATGCTGCTGTATAAATTGGTTACCAAGTAAAAACACTCAAAAAAACTTTGTTAGTTTGTCAACATGGCAGCTAAATTCTTTGAATTGGTCTAAAGAAATTGCATTTCACAAGAAACATAAGAAAAAAAAAATAACATTCCAATGATTCTATTCTGCGACAAAGACAAGCCCAACTGAGTTAGCAACCTGCATGAATTTTATGTTATTTGCAGTGCTGTCATGCACTTTACCACAAACAGGGGGAGGGCAAGAGGGTAAGTTAGATTTATTTCAGTTATGTTGTTTGCCACAAAAGCAAAGAACTGCTGAGCAGCAACTGTGCATGAGTTTTCTTTTGCTTTTGTGTTCAAAAAAATTGAAATTTCAACTTTTTTGCGCTCTAACTCAATGCAGTCGACGACAGCTGCAAAGTTTGATGTAAGTAAAAGTACATCTATCTGTTTCTGAGCTGTAAATCAACTGTCTGTGGCAAAGTAACTGTCAGTATATGTGATAGTCGCCTGTCATCATACAAATCTTGTTAAGTTCTGTTTTTCAAATGGTCATAAAAGTGCAAATATTTAATTTTTAAGGTAGTCCTTAGACATGCATACACATTAAGAGCCTTAGACATTTGTTGTGTTTAAACGAACATTTATATCCCTGCTCATATCGTTTATCTTGAAGTTAAGAGATTTCCATAAAGTCTGACTCAAAGCTGGCTTGACAGATGGCAAGGTCTTCAAATGGATTAAATAAAAATGAAAAACGTGCCGACCCTTTGGCCAGGTGTTTGTTTGTTGTTGTTGTTGTTATGCATAACATGTTGCTGCTTACCATAAACAACAAGTAGAGCAACAATTTACAACAGCATAATATATGTACACAAATTTACCAGCTGAAGCTGTCAAATAAATGCCTTAACAAAAAATGGCCAACAGTTGGGCACCAACGATAAGGCAAATAAACTCTTTCATAAACATAATGCCATGATGCCGAATAATTTCCATTGGCTTATTTATTTATAATTTTTTATGGCATCACATTATGGGCTATGGCTATCTGTCTGGCTCTGGGGCCTACTTTGATGGCATATGCATATAGTCGAGTTGAAATGGCCAGGTCATAAAGTTTATAAATATCGCTGGCATTGAAATTCTATTTGATTAAATTAAATATTAAGAAAGCAGCAGCATTTTGATTAAAAACAATACATATTTTGTAAACAAAAACATTGCATAAAATTATATTTTCATATCAAAAGCAAAACAATAAACATTTAAGCTAAAACTTACAAAACAAAAGCACACAAAACTATAAGATAATAGGTACATTTATTATATGTGTTTCATAAAAATGATTTATATGTCGGCATTACTCGGCTAAGTATTTGACCTTGACCACAAGTTTTAGCCCTTGGCTAAACATTTTCTTAAACCTGACTGGCGAATAGTTATTACTCCCTGTTCCCATTAAAAATGGGAAAAAGGGAGTTATAAAGTACTGCAAATGTGTGTAACAGGCAGAAGGAGGCATTTCCAAATATATAAACTATATATATTCTTGATCAGGATCAACAGCCGAGACGAATTAGCCATGTCCGTCTGTCTGTCTGTCCGTCAACAACAATCGATCATATAAAATACAAAAACTGCCCATTTTTCCCACTTGGGTGTTTTTATTGGGGTACTTTCTCACACAATATCAAATTTTGGACAACAATCGATCGAATGAAAAACAAAAAAAGTACCATACAACAGTTCTTTGCACATTTGCCAACCTTGGCAGCAACTCATTGTCCAAAAATGTTACACATGTGTATATTATGTTGATGTACGCTGTTGTTGTTTACATGTTGGCCATGTTTGTGGCTGGCTCTGAAAGCAGACAGACTGCTTTATACGAGCATAGTTCAGAGATGGCCGAAAGCTGTTTAATTTATGTATTATTCAGATAGGTCGTTAGTGCCACACATATAGACTACTTGCTGTTGAGCCTAATTACCCGCTGGCATGTTGACTGCCAACATAAGTGGGAGGATGCAAGTGATGTCTGTAAATATGCTGCATTTGCGGTTTGTCAGAGTTGAAAAGCAATAGGAATGGTTATACATGCTCGTAAGCGCAATTCACGCTACTTTCTATTATCTTTGAAAACTTTGGAATAGAAAATCACAGCAGTGAGTGAACGGTAAGTGATATACTAGTTCATGGTCCCTGCTCGGGCGCCAGCATATTTGATGCATTATGCATGAGAATTGCGACTGGAATTGTCGGACTTGTCGGATTGCTGGGACAACGAAACGAAGTTAGGAATGTTGCATTCACTGTGGGAGTTTTTAGACCATGGGGGAGATATCAGTGGCAGTTCCTTAGTGTGCTGTCTCTCTGTAAACAAGTTTGCTAGACGAGTTAGTGCAAAACTTTTTACAACTATATTGTATTTTGTTGTTTGCTGTCTAGTTGCTGCTGCTGCAACTGGCAAATGGGCTAGAAGTTGTCTGCTTAACAGCAAGGGGAATTTTATGGAACGACTCCTTTCTGAATTACTCAACAACTTTACGTTTTTCATATCAAGCGATAATTTTTTGTTTTTTTCCCCCCGTTCTGTTGTCAGCTTGTCAGTTTTCAAATGCCATTATTTCTATGCCGCACAATGCGGCAGCTTCTGATAAGCTTTGCTAGCAACTTGCCAGACAAACTGTAAGCTGAGTGGGCCCATCATTCCATCTCAAAAGTTGTGGCAGCTTCAGTTTATTTAATCAATTTCACAACAATTTAAAACATTCACCGCAATAAGTTTTTGCCACTGTGGCAAATGTGAATTGCCTGAGCCGACCGCAGCTACTTCAAACAATAAACTTTAAAATATTTTACGCAGAAATGTTTTAAAATTCTGTTTTGTCATTGTATATATGTATATGTATGGTATGTAGTTTTGTATTGAGCATGGTTTCTTGCATAATGGCTTTAGGCTGGGTTTTCAGTAGAAAATTACATTTGAGTTATATTAATGGATTTCTTTTGAAATGATAATAATTAAGCAGTTTATTTTATTTATTTTTTGTAGCAATTTAATTTTGTTTTAATATCATAAATAAATGTTTTAATTTATTTAATTTTTAATTAATATTTATTTTTTTTTAAATTTTCATCAGTCTTAACGTATCACTTTTTGTGCTCTTCTGTTTGAAACTGAATTGCAGCTTAAGAGCATGTTTTATTTAAGAGATTCAGCTTAGAACATCGATCTAAGTATATAAATATTTTATTTATTTATTTTTATTATTTTCTTTAAGTGTAGCGAATGCATTTTAGTGATACGAATGCCAATCAATCACACTAAAAGTGCACAAGTGCGTTATAAAACCTAAAGAGCCTGATTAAACCCATACCAAATCGCAGCGTATTAAAATCAAACACAAAATGCCACGCCTTCTTTTTAGAAGCGGGGCAAATATAGCGGTCGTTATTGTCTTTGTGAGTGTGTGTGTATGTGTGTGTGTGTTGTTTTGTGTGGATTTAACGGCTACAATAACATTCTCTTTGGCTGCTTATCATGCACACATACACAGATACACACTCACACATGCACACTCACTCACATGCATAGAGAATAACATTATTTCAATATGTACTTGCTTACACCCAACGTAAAATGTTTTTGCCATTGACTGGCAATAAAAAACATTATTGGCTTTCATTTTTACTTGCTTTTTCACGCGATCGTCGCTGTTCTTGAATTCGCTTTTTTCAAAGTGTCATGAAACATGTGTTTTGGCTGCTGAGCTTTCATTGATGATACGCACTTATTTTATAACATCAACGATACACACTTACCATCTTAATATAAGTATCTTATATATGAGTATTAGTCGCATCCGATTCATGTTGACGACAGCTGATACATAAGTCGACTTGACTGACACTTTGACAGTCTGGCAGTTGTTGAAATAAATGCGATTAATAAAGTTCCTGCTGCCAAATGGCAATTGTCTAATTGTAGCTTGGCTAAGGGTGCTTTCCCATGTTTGTGATTGTACGGGTGCAGGAAAAGGGCAAAGTAAACAGCCAGCTGTTGTAATCAATAGAACAGCAGCTGCTATCGAGATTTACGTGAGTTTTCCCCTTTCCTCGCGTAAACAATTAGAATCACAACTAGTGTATATATTGCATATTTAAAGTTATTATTTTATGCTGCACTTTAAGAGGTTTAATACTGAATTCAACCTCATTAATTCATAGTCCAAGCCACAAGAGCTTAATTTTTCACAGTTGTTTCATTTTATGCTGTAAGTGAGTACTAAGCTCGGATATTGGAAAATTGTATAAAATTCGTGGAAAACTTTTGTGTGAAATATTGTTGTTTATCACGTGATCAAAACTCATTTCCAAGATCTTTCCAAATGCCTGCCCAAATGAAAATATGTTTACTTCTTGCAAAGCTGTTGAAAATGTACTTAAATTTTCATATTGCCTACAACAATAAAAATATTTACAGTTCACTTTAATAGCTCACTTATAATTAAATAAATATGCAATTATGTTTTAACTTTCACAACCTGTGTGAAGTTGTAAACTGAAAGTCAGTTTAGTAATGTAAAACTCAACACGTTCCATGTGTGTGCGTGCAGGTGTGTGTGTATTTGTGTGTGTGCAAGGTACTTAAATCCACATGGTTCTATTTTTATTCCCGCTGGCCGTGTCTAATCAGCCTAATGTGTAGGGCAGCCGAGAGAAAACAACATTTTCATTAGAGCTGCATAGCAGCATTTGAAATCTCACCCACTCCGCAGGCTTCCGGCCATTGTACTAGCTGGCCAATTAAGCAATTACGTTAACAAGCTTTTATTATATTGTATGGCCAACGAACCAAGCAGCCAACAATAGCAGTTCCTGCCAATGGCATTGGGAATAGCCCCGGAAGCTAGTAAAGGTGTTGAGCAAACAATTAAAAGGAATTGAGAACTAGAAAAAACAACAACAACAATAATAGCAACTATAAAGTATAAGAATGAGTTGTAAGTGAACGGATTCAAAGTGGCCAGGATTAGTTGGCTAGTTCAAAATGGGTTGCCTGAACAGCATGTTGGCGCATAACACAATTTATGAGCGCAAACTTTCAAGAAGCTGTCGGCATAAATTAGAGAACACAAGGCCAGCTAAAAACCCCCAAGGAGTTGGGCAACGGCAAAGAAAGAGAAAAAAAACTTTGGACATACATCAAAATAAAATTGATGGTCATAAATTTTATTGACTTGTCGTTTTGCGTGGCTTGAGTTTAACCGAAGAACCAACTAAGACAACATGATAAATAAAGCATCAAAATTACGCCAAAATACATTAAATATGGGTTATGCGACTTTTCGCCTTGAAGTCTTCTAAGTCTTCGCATGTGCAGAAGCTTTATCCCTTTTTTTTCGTCTTCTTTTTTTATGTGGCAAGCGATTATGATGAGGCAGTAGCTTATTTGTGGCACAAACAGACATGCTTAGTTGGCTCTGGCCTATGCAAACAAACATTTTAAGCATTTAACTCACTCGTCAAAAGTGCCCTAAGACGACTGTAACCATGGCTAAAATGGAATTAGTACCTTTGCCATGCCAGGCACGTAACTCATAGCATGGTGATATTTTCATTTGACTTGCCATACTAGGCTCAACATTAAAGCAAACTCAACAGATATTTGATATAAATGATAACAGTTTGGCGGCTTAAAAGAAATATAACTGTTATGTAAGGTTGATTATGATTACGAATTGAACAAAAATATATGTTCTGAAATTGACTTTAAGACAAGTTTTATCAAAGATATACAGAGCTGTTGTGCACTCCACTTTTGAAATAATATTTCAGCAAAATTTTATATTTCAAATGAAATTTATGGGAAAGGAAGAAAGAATTAATATAATTAATTATATAACTAGTTATATTAATTATTATTATTGTAGGAATCTGGTAGAAAGATCTAGTGGATGGCACCTTTTCAGTCTTCTCTTTCTTGGCTTCTTGCAAGTCTGGCAACGCCAATCTGTCAGATAGCACGCGTTTGCAACTCGCTCCGGGAAAAATCGAAAATTAATAAATAAAACATATGGACAAGTCCACCAATGGTGGCAAAGTGAATCAGTGGGTCGTGCGCTACAATGTTCACACCAAGCAAAGTCTTAACAGTGCTCAATTCAACATTCAATAAGTTTTATAAGTGCGTGGCCAGCAAACTACATAATCAAAAAAGTACACGTCACAGTGAAAAGGGCTGCCAGACCTGTCAAACCAGGCCGCTGCATAAACATTGCCCATGCCAAGCGATTTTTAATATTTGAGTGATAAAATACTAATAATTGACAATGAATGACGATAAAATAACAACTGATCCGCTAGACTTTCAGAAAATGAAAAAAATAGCAGGTCGTACACCTGCCGAGTTAAGATCAACATTAATGGAAGACCTTGCCGCACAGGGTTCTTCACATGCCGCTTCTGGTTACGTACGCGAAGCCTCAATTGTTCCCACCACAACGGCAGTCACATTTTCGGTAGCTTCGACTTCAGCCGTTACCTTCACAACTACTTGCTCATCTGGAGGAGCTTATACATTTGGGAATGAGCCAACATTGGTGAGCAGCTCAAGCCAACTGTTTGGATCAGCCACGCTAAGTCATCAACCAGCTGTTACAAGACGCTCACTACCACTTCGTGCTACACATGTTGCATTGCCCGTATTCCAGCCGGCCTCAGTCACCTGGCAGAAAATCACGTCGAAGAAGAGAAGGCAACCAGGGTCACCCAAAAAGCCTGCAAATAAAAGACCCGTACTTGTAACAGAAAATCAATTTTCTGTTCTTGCTGCGCAAGAAGATTGCCAAGAAGGCGATAACATTGGCATGGATACTATTCAGGTCGAAACCGACAATGAGGAGACGCGACAGCCTCAAATTCCAGTGGCAAAGAAGCCGCCAAAGCCTAGCCAAATCACAGTATTGGCTGTCACCGATGTACCAGCCTTGGAGAGATACCTTGACGCAGCGGTAGACCCTGGCTCATATGAACTCAAAGCTGCTCGTAATGGCAATCTGCGCATTTACGCTCGCGACGCTGATGCCCACAGAGCCATCACAAAAAAGCTTTCCGAAGAAAATATTCAATATACGCACTTTTGCCTCCCAGAAGACAGACCCTTTAGAGTGGTAGTATGCAACTTGGCTGCCTCTACCCCTATCGATCGAATTTTAACTGCATTCAACTCTCAAGGTCACACTGTGGTGAACACTTATAATCCAAAGTCCAAGTCACAGCTGGAGGGCTCTTCTGAAATTAATCCATGTGAAGTTCGTGGCCAGAACGTTTGGTTTATAGATCTCAAAAAGGCCACTAACAACCGGGAAGCACTAAAGGTCAACAAAGTCGGCCGACAAAGGGTTAGTGTGGAGATGCCGAGGAAGAATATTGACATGCGCCAATGTTACCGATGCTTTGGCTTTGATCACACAAAAAATTACTGCACCAAGGAGCCCATATGTGGTAGATGCAGTAAGTCGCACTGGACTGGTTCCAGTCAGTGCCAGGCAAAGAATTATGACGACCTGGAGTGTGCCAATTGTCATGGGAAACACGAGGCAACCCATAAGGGCTGCAAAATATACGCCCAACGGCTCAAAAGCCGTAAAAGTGGAATCAACACTGGTCCCATAGCCCGCGAAGGAGTTTTTCACCACCCACGCACCAACAAACAGCAGGTAATTCCAACCGCAATCGTGCGGCAAGGCCTGTCTTATGCCGACGTGTCAAGAACTGGGCAACAGAGCAGCTCACAACAGCAGCGGCGTTGTACCTCTAGTACAAGCTTCCAGTCACCTCAGTGTGCTGACCAAGTACATCAACGTGTTGGGAATTCAAATCAACCACAGCATCATGAGCAAACGACAATTGACGGCTCACTGGCACAAATCATTATTTCAATGCAGCAGACCATAGCAGGTCTCCAGAAAACCATCGCTGAGCTTCTCCAGGAGATCAAGGAGCTCAGAGGATTCAAGCCGTGGAACCAGCGCAAATAATGTCTTCTGTGCTGCGCCTCGGTACCTGGAACGCTCGTAGTATTATCCCAAATACTAATGAGCTCAAAGTGTTTCTGAGCAGGCATGAAATTGACATCATGCTGATCTCAGAGACCTTCTTACACGCTGGCTCCTACTTCAATATGGTAGGTTACACCTGCTATCGAGCAGATCACCCTGGAGGTCGCCCAAGAGGAGGAGCATGTGTGCTAGTCAGGCAGGGATTAGTACACTATCACCTCCAACCGATCACAACTAACCACGTACAGTTGGCAACTGTAATGGTATCCACCAATTTGGGTGAAATCGCGGTGGCTGCAGCGTACCTTCCACCAGGCTTGCCTTGGAGTACACCAGAGTTTGGCAGACTACTGGATCAGCTTGGTCAAAAATTTATAGTTGGAGGCGACTTCAACGCAAAGCATCAGCTCTGGGGTAGCATGATGGCGAACGCTAGAGGAACTGCACTTCATGATGCAATAACCTGTAGTGCAACTGAAGTGCTAGCCACCGGCAGGCCCACTTACTACCCGTATAACAGGAGGGATACACCCACGTGCATCGACTTTTACATGTACAAGGGAATAGCGAACAGTCTGCTTACGGTGCGTGAAGAGCATGAATTAACATCAGACCACTTGCCTTTGGTTGCTTCGCTAACAATGTCGCCGCAGCGGACTACTCCAATGACGCGACTTGTTCCCCCTGGTGCCAATATTAGACTTTTCCAAGAGGAGCTTAACAATGCTTTTAATCTCAATACGGAGTTAAACACGGCGGAGGAGGTTGATAAAGCGGTTGAAACCTTTATTACAAAGGCAAAAGAAGCAGCCCAAACTGCGGCTCCAGCAGGTGCAACTCCCGGTAACAACGCGCTCAACAGCTTCATCCTCTCTCCGGAAGCTGTCGGTCTTCTAACACTTAAGAAACGCCTCAGACGCGAGTTCATCAGGACCAATGACCCGGCGATTGACAGGCTGTACCGCAGGATCTCCAACAGGGTGAGAAAAGTTCTCGCCATATTAAAAAGAGAAGCCACAGACGCTATGCTGGAAAGAGCTACTCCCGATGAAAGCTCGAAGTTTGCGCTCTGGAAGCTTACGAGGAGATTCAAGAGGCAAGTTGCACCGAAGTTTCCAGTTCGAAACCCTGATGGTTCTTGGGCAAGATCCCCCCAGGACAGAGCCGAAGCATTTGCGAAAAATCTGGAGGAAAGATTTCAGCCGTTCGAGACAGCGTCGACAAGAAGAGTGCAGCTAGTGGCTGAATCTCTAGAAGCGCCTCTGCAGATGGCCCTTCCCGTAGCCCCAATCAGCCTTAGTGAAGTGGAAAATTTAATCAAAGGACTTCGCAATGGCAAGGCTCCAGGCGAGGACCACTTTGATAATCGCTCCATCAAGCTGCTCCCTCGCCGAGCTTTACTTTTCCTCGTGCTCATTTTCAACGCTGCTCTCCGACTCGGGCACTTCCCAGGCGCCTGGAAGAAGGCTAACATCATCATGTTACACAAAAGTGGGAAGCCAGCAGATGAACTGGACTCTTATCGCCCGATAAGTCTTCTGCCAGCATTTGGCAAAATATTGGAAAGGTGTATACTTAGAAGAATTCTTGACACCAGGGAAGTCAAAAGGGCAATCCCGAAATTTCAGTTTGGCTTCAGGCTCAGGCACGGCACGCCCGAGCAACTCCACCGAGTTGTAAACTTTGTTCTGGATGGATTTCATGGAAAGGAGTATGTTGTTGGAGCTTATTTGGATATTCAACAGGCTTTTGACAGAGTGTGGCATGCAGGACTTTTGCATAAGCTTAAAGGATTACTCAACCCACAGCTCTACCTTATCGTCAAAAGTTTCCTTAACGAGCGCTCCTTTAAAGTTGTTCAGGACGGGCTGTCCTCTCAATCTAAGCGAGTCAGAGCTGGCGTACCCCAGGGTAGCGTGTTGGGGCCAACTCTTTATAGCCTGTATACGCATGACATGCCATCTTTCGATAACATGCCGATGTCGGACCCCAACAACTTACTTGTTGCCACCTTTGCAGATGACACTGCAGTTCTGGCCAGAGACAAATGCGTATATACTGCAACAGATCACCTCCAGATCTATTTAAAAAAGTTTGAAAACTGGGCATGCCGATGGAACATCGCTATAAACACCGATAAGTGTGTTTCAGTAACGTATACCCTTAGAAAAGGCACCTCTCCTGGTGTGTTCATACATGGAGCGCTCTTAGAGCAGAAGAATGCCCACAGGTATCTTGGTGTCACACTGGACAAGCGGCTAACATTCCAGAGCCACATAGCTGACGTAGCTGGGCGCGTCAAGGCAAAGGCAAGACGCATGTGCTGGCTCCTTAATGCGAGGAATAAGCTATCGCTTAAAAACAAGGCGAACATCTACAAGGTAATTTTGGCACCCATTTGGAGATATGGTATCCAAGTTTACGGTATCGCATCAAAAACAAACATGAACAAAATTCGAGTGGCACAGTCACAAATATTACGAAGAATGACTGGTGCACCATGGTATATACGTAACAGAGACATTGAAAATGAGCTGCAGATACCAAAAATCGGAGATGTTATTAACCGTCAAGCTACTACATACTTGGCCAAGCTCGCAGGCCATCCAAACCAACTGGCGCAAAGGCTCCTGAGAGCGCGACGGATTAACGGAGTGAGGGCGAGAAGGAGACTCCGGAGAGTTCACCCAAATGACTTACCAAACCGGATTTTACAATAATCTTATTTAAATTATTCACCCTCTTATCAGGGCTGATGTACATATGTATATATTAGAATTATTATTATTCACTATAGAATAAGTTACTAATAATAGTAACAGCAATCTATAAAATATATAAACACTTAAAAAAAAAAAAAAAAAAAAAAAAAAATTGGCTTCTTGCCCCGGAAAGTATGCAACAATATTCCAATAATTGCACATTGCTTGAGAAGCAAACTCTTGTCGTAACTATAACTCGGCCAAATCCTTATAGATTTTGAAAGGACATGCTTTTTCATAATCGCAGACAGTCAAACTATCGATTGGCATTCAAGGATTTCAAGGATTTTCTAAAAAATGTTGCCAAAATTTTCATCAAGGGGGTTGCTAGGAAAAAAGGATCTATAATCACATAATTGCCTGTAACTTGGACATTTGAATGACGATTTGAATGTCCTTTGGCCAAAAGATAGTCTTTATTCATCCGCGTCAGTTAATGTATTTCAAAGGACGATCGTCCTTTAAACAACCGAGCTATAAGAACTTTTTTGTATACAGAAAACTAGCCAGAATTCGGCCGTATCCTTGCATATCCTGCAAAGCTGCGTGCCAGCTTGGCCAATGAGCTAAATATGGCAATTGGAACTACAACATATAATAGTAGCCTGATCGCAACAACTACGAGCACGATCACTTTTTCAAGTGGAAGCAGTGCATCGAACTACTCATTAGCAAAAACTATAACTGGCAGCATATGCTCTTTATCAAACTCCTCGAGCGCTGAAGTCGCTAAATCAAGCTTTGGCAAAAGATTACCGCAAACAAATTGTACGTTTCAGTTGCCGATGGTCTCTCTTCATAAAAAACAAAAAAGAGCTGATAAAGTTGCGAAAACAATCCAACAAAAATTTCACACTCAGTTATTCATGAGAATCCTAGAGCTATGAGTTCTAGCCTGCTCTCAAAAGTATGCTACAAAATTTTTTGTGGAATTTATTTCAAAATGGGATCGTAAAGAGGCTTGATAACTATAGTTTTACGTTTTATGCACTAATTATTTGGAATATAAAATTGGACCCACTGCAAAAAAGCAGCTTTAAAAGCACATTAAAGCTTTCAGCGAACTCAAAGAGCTAAATGCGCTGAACCTGAAAGCACGATTAGCTGTCTACAATTTGATGTTTGATCTTGCTTCAATCAGCTGCACTTACATTTTATATAAATATTTAGACAATAATTTTAAAAGCTGTTTATAAAAAGTCAACATTTATTTAAGTTTATTATAATATTTACACAATTTGAAGAGCATTTCATGAACGATTGCAGTCGAACGCCTTTGTTATTGATGAAAAATATATGTACAAAAGCAAACAGCGTTTATGCCCCATTAAATGTGGCAAGAGGCGGTATGCCGGATGTGAGTTATATGTGAAAGACGTGGTTGTGGTGGACACGTGCCGTGTCAGCGTCAGGTGTTGCCACAAAACGGATGTGGACAGCAAACTTTTGGTCAAAACGTGAAAGATTAGCCATGGCCATATGGGCTACATAGTATACAGTATATCTGCTACTGTTTAATTTATGCCCCGCTGACCAGTAAAGGCCAGATTTATGTTGAAGCATATGTGTGCAGCCTGTACTTCAGTTGCCGCTCTGGAATGTCTGGGTTATGTGTTGACAGCAGAGCTTAACGGCACTTAATATGAGCCACAGGCTTTGGGCCAACTTGACAGGCGCTTATGATGAGCTTGTGGAAGAGGTAGTGTGGGGGTTGGTGCTTCTGGGATGCGTCTATTAGGAACTTTATTAACAGTTAATTAAATTTTATGTTTAATGATTCGGACAGCAAAAGTCAAGAGTAGCACCATGGCTAAAATGCTTGAGGCTTGGCTTTTATTAAAGTTGAAAAGCCAATTCTTGTTGTTGCCCCAACGGAGTTTAGTTTTATGCATTGTTTGCTTGCCAAGCAAACAATTACAAGTTTAATGAAACGCAAAAATGCCTTTTAATAATTGCTTGAGCCTTAGACCAAAACGGTCGACAGTTAAGGCCAAGAGTTCACTTTCTGCCTCAGCTGCTTTTATTCGATGCCCTGTTTAAATTCATGCTAAAATCTCTTGATGTAAAATTTGATATAATTAGCTTTAATGACGACATTTGGTATTACACAAATATCTTAAATAGTTTTTCAACATTAAAGTTAGTAAGTCAGTTAGTCAAGTGGTTGTAAATTGCTTTCTTTCTTGACGTGGTCATAAGCTGGAGCAAAAATATTCCATGTTTTTATTATTTCTTACTAAAATACTTTACTTTTCTTGATTTATTTACTTAATGCTTATTGAGCGCACTTTAAGCTTGACACATTTAAATTGAATTCATTTTATTTATAAGCTACCTGCTTTACATTTTAGCCTTTACATATTTCATCCAAAAAGCCAATTTAACTACTTGCAATTTTTATGCCTATCTGTCTTGTCGTCATGCAAACACATACATACATACTAATATAATTTATACAATCATAATACAAGTACGTATTCCTTTGCTTGTAGAAAACTTAAGACCGCCTGCCACTTTAAGTCAGTAGAGAGTCGCAGACTCCTTCAAGGATTTGCCTTTGTCTATGCCTGGCTGAAATAATTATGCAGCAGCGAATATAAAATGGAATGCTTGTAAAAAAGCATAAAAAAATGCGTAAACCTATAGAGACAAAAAGTAAACAAATGCGGCTACACTTGAAGAAATACATTTTCATTTTTGCTGAACCGACTCTATAAAGCATATGTGTATGTTCTGAGCTGAGTCGAACTAGCCATTGCGGTGTGTCCGTCTGTCTGTCCGTCTGCTTATATTGAAGCTAGTCTCTCAGCTTAAAGTTTTATGTTGATGAAGCTTGGAACATTTTTTAAAATTTTATTTTTCAAGAAAACTAGACAGTATTTAAGAATTCTGAGTTTTAGCATTATCAAACATATCTGATAACTGTTCTTGGAACAATCGTTCGAAAATGATGTTTTCATATGAACAACTTTTCTGCAATGTTATATATGCTGTCTTCGATAACTTTTCTTACTTGTTAATTGGAACAACTGTTTTCGTTGAGTGTATCTTATGGCTCACACCAGGGCAGCGGCGGCGTCGCGTTATAATTGCGTAGGAGCACGAAACACCTGTCAGCAGGTGGTACTCTAACTGTTTGGGTTCGGGACTTATGAGCACGTCAAAGCGAAGCTCTTCAGGACTCGTCAGACTAGGCAGTAACAACAACAACAGCAACAAACATTTCAATGTTTATTCTTTTCAACGTCATTTCTTAATTTATGTGCGAAATGCAAAGAAAGCGCAAAATATGAATGGGGAAAAATAAACAAAGACATCTCGACTTGCCGGCCATAATTTTGACGTGCCACAAGCCAGGCAATGCAAACAACTTTAATGAACTTGCTAGACATGGATATACCCTACTTATGCCAGCCAGAATAATTAGATATAAAATTGTATACGCTCTTACATTCAAAGTGCAGAGCATGTGTCAGTTAAAACTCAGCTAACTAAATGCTGTAAAAATCTATGCATAACATAAATAGTGAAAACTTTTGGCTCTGGAAAACTTTCGTATACAAGTCAGCAAAGATGAAAACAGTTGGAAGGCAACAACAACAAAAATCTTGGCAAAGAACATTACAAGAGCTGTTAAAAATATTACCATAAATGTGGCAGTAGCTGTACGGGTTCCCTTTGAGGTAGGCCAGTTGAAAGGGCGTGTCCGCAAAAAAAAAAAAGAAAGCAAGAAAAAATAACTGACAGCTGCACGGCTCATAATTTATGGCCCAGGTATATATGTATGCTATATGTGCCTCAAGCATAAAAAAAAGGAAAACACTTGGCAACAAAAAAAAAAAAGCAAATGTTTCGTGTTTTTTCATTTTTTTTCTTTCATTTGCTAACCTTTTTCGCAGCGCAACCCAATCTCAGCACATGGCTTAAAGTTGATTTTAAAATTGTCATTGGGCGTTTTTGCTTTTTCCTTTTGTTGTTTGAGAGTTGTAATTAAAGCAGTGACATTCCAGAGAGCTGAAATTCAATCATATTAAATCAACAAAGGAGCACAAACAAAATGCCATCAAGACAAAATCAACACAATGATGACAAAACTGTGAGCTGCACATTATCATTATTTTAATCAGAGTTGGCTGCACTTCGTGGCGCTCGATTGCGATTGATATCAGAGCCAGACGAGAACTCAATGCCAAGTCATATCCTTGGCCCTGATAAGTATGCTTTACTTTTTTTTACTTTTATTTTTTTTTGCTTTTACGAGCGACAGCTCGTCAGCATGTAGACGACCTGCATGTCATTAGAGCTCAAGCGAAATAGGAAAGGGGATTGGTTGGATTTCGGTTTTTAGACATATATGTGTCTGTGTGTGTGTGTAGCCACATATGAGTGCAAAATAATCATTCATTTTGCTAAAGCTTTTCTTTTTTGCAAGCAAAGTAGCAAATAACAATAAGTTGAGCACATCGGTGTTGGAGGGTTGTTTGATGAAACAGGTTTTTATGTTAGCCATCAGTAGATAATGCTGCAACTTGAACAAGTTGTTATGGCCGCAATGAAATCGACATTTAAGCATTTCATTATTCTTAAAAAGTAAACAAGGTTTTAAGCAGCATTTTATGTGTACTAAAATGCATTGATATGAAAGATCTTTAACAGTTCAATTGCTTATGTAATGCAACTTTTATTATTCTTTTTTTTATAAAACTAAAGTCTTAAGCGTTAGTAATTGTAATATTTCCAACAATTCTTTGCTCATTTCTCAAAAAAAAAGGATTGAATACGGCTTAAATATTTAAGCTTTTGTTTACATTTTAAAATGGAATTTTCTGAATCATGAAATATATTTGCCTGCAAGCCCAGTTCACGATTTATTTTTGAACCAAGAGCTGAAATTAATATTATTATTATTTCTGCAGCCCTGCCTGCTACTTTTCCACTTTCCCTTCCGCTTCTTGCTTCGATTTGTCTTTGTGTTTCCTTTACGCCATTCTTCTTACGTGCCTGGCATATCAATCAAAATATCTTCACAAATCCCAGGCTCGACAACTTATACATTATTTAATCGTTTTGAGTGAATTAAAATTAAAATTCTTCTTTTTTTGTATTGAAACGCTGAACTGCGTAACTTGCCCCATCCATATACTAATGGGGCATACTGTGCGCTTGCCGCAAGCAAATTAATTTTATTAACTCTCAAACAAACCGCAGGCAAGGTCTGAGTAGGGTAGTATTGTGACAATTCCCCCAAGTAACGTGTGTGCTTATAAGAAAGCAACAAAAATTATAACAAAAGTAACAAATATACATAAAAGTGTAAATTTAATTTTGCCTAAAATGTAAAACGAACAAAATGTTGAGTCCAACTTGAAATTGTACAAAAACTTGAACAGAAACTGGGGTCACACTCAGCGCATGTCCTTGTTCAAGTTAATATTTTGAATAATGCCACATAATTTGAAAGCATAAGCGACGCAAGAAATACTTGAAATTTATGTGCGTTAATATTTCAGCAAGTTTTCATAAGTATAAAAGAGCAAACATCTACGAGTAGTTCTCAACGGTCATATTACTTGCGAAATTTAGCATAGCATACTTTTCAGCGCAACACAAATTTCTCATCATTTTTTTGTCAGCCCTTCTGGCAAATTGAGCGTCCGTTTTCAAAAGGCAATGGAATGCTGCAAGAACGCAGATAGGCAAAAATTCTCGAAAAATCATTATTTTTAGCAACTGATGTAATAATTACAAAATTTATCCTCAGAAAGAGCTCTTTCCGTAAGTTGAAATGTGAGATGAAATAATTTCAAATCCTCTGCTACGCATTTAAGTTGTTTTTTTCTGCGGCGCCTGTTGAAGCCCTTTTGTTTGTCTTTTCTTTTTTTTTTTTTGCTGATGACAAGCTCTACAAATATTTGCATGTGCGCTGCCCAAAAATACCAAAATACACCCGCATGTACTACATATATACACACACTTATTAACTTGGCTGAAAGTTGTAGGATCTGGTTTAATTTTGGGTCTGTGCGTGGGCTTGTTGTTATAGTATACATACATTTTTTGGCAGCCATATCTGTCTTTTGTGATGTAATGTAAATCTATTGTAATGTATGCAGCAATTAAAAATACATCAGTTCACTTTTATGTCCTTGACAGGCCGTGGTCGTTGTCTACTTCCTGGCGGCTCTCATGCATTTAAAGCGATAACATTTACTTTTTTAACTCATTTAATTTCATTGCGTTTGTGTCTCCATCGCTCTCTCTTTGTGTGTGTGTGTGTGTGTGTGTCGCATGTTTTCTGCCTTTCTGTACTTAGCATTTGTAATAACTTTTAAGTCTCTTTGCGGCACTTGTTATAATTATTTTGTTATGTGCGCATAATTTGTACATAAAAGACATGAAAACAGCTTTTGAACTCAACGGCATTTTTACCGAGTTTGATAATAACATTTAAAGATGATGTCACAAAAGTAAGCAGCGCATGTTCAGCCCCAGCCACACCCACTTTTCACCTTGACCATTATGTATACATGCTGAATGCCTTTGCCTCTTTTCATGTTGTTATCCTGTTTCTGTTTCTGTTTCTGTTCCTGTCCCTGCCAGCCTAATTAGTAACTCATTTTTTCATTTTCTCACTTTTACATTGAGACTGTTTGTTTTTTTTTTCTACTTATATTTAGCCGCACTTGCAATTCATTAAAAAGAACATTCCTCATCACGTCCTCAGGTTGTTCATGTTTTTTTTTTTTTTTGTTGGCATGTGCTCTGAGCCTCAGGGCATCGTCAACCATCGTCAAACACCACCAACACCAACCACACAGAAGAGGTTTGTTTATGCCAGCCTCTAATTGCGGCAACTTAAAGACCCACTCAGCGCAAGAGGCTCAAGTAAAGCAAAATTAGATGAGATGTCTATTAAGGTAGTGACTTGGGCTGGCCAAGTGAGTTGACAGCTTGGAAGTATTGCACCCTCCACTTATGTCTGGGAATAGCTATGTAATATAGCTCAACTATGATATACCCTAGTTATTAAGAAGCTGAGTAAGAAAGAAAGAAATAATGATACAAGGATTCAACCAGGAATTGGGCGAAAGACCACTTTGAAAAAACACACCAAAATATTGTATGGGAGATGGATTGTTGCTATTATAGATTCTAACTTGAGTAATTATGGCTGCTTTTCTACGCCTTATAATATCACTAACATTTCTTTAATTTCATATTTTACCAGTTTGCTTAGAAGTATATCGAATTCATAAACTTTAACTCAATTTGTTAGCTACATTTCAAAAACATGTGTATGTGCCTTCAATGTTGCTTTGTGCCTGCTGCTTACTGATTTATTTATTACACATACGCCCCATAGACCCAGTAGCTAAATATTTTATTGCTGCTATTATTGATTTTATTGCGCTCAGCTACAAAAACTTTGACAACTGCAAAAATATACAGCAATGGTATATAGCTTATAATAAAATTTGTAAAAAGGGCAACAAAAGCATAAGAGCCCAAACAACAGAATAATGTAAAAGTTTAGTACACAATTTTGGTATGGCCCTTGGCATATAATCTATAGGGATACGAGATACAAAGAAAAAGTATAGCCATTAAAATTAATTACATAAACATCAATGTGCCGCTGGCAATTAATGTTTCAACTAGCAGATGTTGTCCTTGTCAACGGACCACAACAAAGCTTAAAGCAATTTCACACTGACTCACATAATACTTGCACAATTCACCCTAACATTAGTACAGCCCTCCGAAACCACAAACCCTCTACCCCCAACCCTCAAACCACAATCCAAGTTGACAATAATGAATACTTAATAAAGTGGCGTTAAAGGTAGTTGCCCCAATTCGAGTTTCGGCAACTTTGCTCACTTTTGTATGAGAGACGACAAAAAGAAGGCTCAAGGCAAAGTTTACCTTTGTTTTTGGGCTTCAGTTGAGCTCTTGTTCTTACAGTTGTTACCTCTGCACAGAATTTCATTTCAATTATCAACACCAATGTGGGCAGCACAATTTGGTCGTCTTAATTTGAGTTGCGAGTTGTCATTAAAGATTCAGTACATACATATCTGGGTTGGGCATTTAATTAATATTTACTTTAATGCGAAAGGTTTTATTGTGAAGCCAAAGTTGATGACAATTGATAAATGATTTTGGCACTAAAGGTGATTCACAGTATTTTATTGAAAAACTATTTTGTGCAGAAACTAGCTATTATTTTGTAATCAATAAAAGCAAGCAGCTCATGTTTATATTTAATTATAATCAATATATTTTTATGCATTTCATTTTGTCTAAAAATAATTGGAATTTCGGCTATGCAAATCCAATCAGACCATATCATGTTAACAAGTTAATATTTGATATCAATTCAAAATTGATAGCAGCAATTTGTATACAAAAATATTTAGCTACATGTTTGTGTTTGTTCATATTGCGTTCAAATTTGTTGGAATTTCATAATTATTTTTAGACAGCTTATGAATTTTAATTGAAAGATACCAAATAATGTCTATATGACATTTGGCAAAACGAACAAAATTGACAAAAATTTGTAAAAAGGGCAGAATAAGATAAAAACAATGTGCATATTATTGAAAATATTGAAACAAAACTAAGTGAGGGTACATTCTATAATAGACTGTAGATATGCGGAATGTAGTTACATAAGAGTAACTCAATTAAGAATAAAATTTAAAAACAGAAATAGATTTATCATTTTATATATCATAGCATTTTTGCTGTTTAAATACTATGCACACTAGATTAGCTTCATTTTGAAAAATATATATTTTTAACTGTATTCCAAAAACTGCATTTCATAAGATATGAAATACATTAAATTCATAAAATTCATTTTTACTTTTTTTGTGGCATTTTTCTGTGAAAAGCATGGAAAAGTTTTGCCCGTCAGGCTTTTAGAGTAATTTCTTTGCTGTTTGTATACTTCGATTGACACTGCAACAGTGGTTAAATTGATCAAATAATAAATGTAATTAAAATTTTAATAAACTTAGCTGCTGAATGCCAATGTCGCGTATACGTAAATTCACTTTTTTTATGAAGAAGGTGTGCCAGCATGTGTGTTTGTGGGACTGTGTGTATGTATGTGTGTGTGACTGTTTGTGTGATTCTGTGTATGTGTGTGTGTGTGTGTGTGTGTGTGTGTGTGTGTGTGTGTGTGTGTGTGTGTGTGTGTGTGTGTGTGTGTGTGTGTGTGTGTGTGTGTGTGTGTGATTGTGTGTGTTGACTGTGTGTATGTGTGTGAATAAGCTGCAACAAGTGGTTAATGCTAATTGCAGCCACAGCGGGTGCAGTTCAAACAGTATCCCAGTGTGGGCGTGTCTGTTTGTTGTGTGTTGCTTGTGTTTTGTTGTTCATTTGCGTTTTTCCTTGAAAGTGGGCAATTAACACGCCATGACATGGTCATCAACTGAAGGCCAGTTGCAACGACAGCTGCTCCACTGAACATTGGGCTTTAAATAAATATATACAAAATATATGTCCAGCTGACTGCAAAAGTTGCCAAGAGCAACACAAAGACGCTTAAAGACGCTTTGTAGGCTAAAAAAAACGCAGACACAAATTGGCATAAGCTGCTTGATTTGACATATTATGTATACGCCACATGCACAGTTAAAAATGTAACTGATGCGAAATTTCTTCAATTTATGTAAACAAATCTATTCTACAAATACTTTTTAGCATTGCAAAATATATATAAAAAATGAAATTTACATATTTGAAAGTTATTTATAACAACTTTACTTTCTTTTTGCAGATTTTCGAAACGCATTTCTAGACGCTTTTGCTGCTGTACGAGATGGAGAACGGCAACAACAACAACGATAAAGTGTCATAGAATGTGACATAAACTTCAATGCAAGTTTATAGAGTATGGGCGAGTGGGCGTGGCAGTTAGAGGAGTTAGGAAGTGGCTGTTAGTATAGCTTCAAAAGTGCTGATAAATGCCAAATAAAGTGACAACGATGCGCAAAGTGCTGCCTTGGGGCAAAAACAACTGAGGCCCCCCCAAAGCAATTGGATAAAGCGGCTTGCTCTTAAATCGTTGATATCAAATATGAGTGTGTGCGTATGTGTGTGTTTTCTAAAAGTAGATGTAAGGCACACAAAGCCGTTGACAGCCAATTGAATACCTTTTTTTTTTTTTTGTATTTTCTATTAAACATTCGCAGCAATTCGCATATTGACACGCTGCCTTGCAGGAAGTACAAAATGAAACCATTAAAGCGTTTTGTAGAACACAAGCTCGTCGTCTCTATGCGTCAATTTCACAATATCGTTTAACTGTCACGACAGTATTACTTTTTTTTTCACACTTTGTCGCTGGAATTAAATTCCGTGTGCCAATTTTTGGTTCAATTGTGTGGAAATATGTCAACGCAGACATTTTGCTTTTTATTGAAATAGAAAACGAAAGTCACAACACAAAAAATGAAGAAAAACAAAATAAAGAGCTGCAAAAATATAAAGAAAATAATTTGCGCAACTTCAAAAAAAAAAAGCACACTGCAAAAAAAGAAACAAACAAAAGTAACAAAATAAGCCTAAGCTGACATTGATGGGATTTGTTAAGGCCACAACAACAAGTTGAGAAAAATATGTTTCGGCCAACTGACAGCTGGCCGAATACAAACTGAAGCAAACAGGCTCATTGTTTGCCGAATTGACAGGCATTTAATTGAAATTTAGCTGCTTGTTTTACGGCAATGAACTCAAGTTTAACAATCGGATCAAAAGTGACAACTTGGCTGCAGGTAACTTTGAAAAATGTAAAACAAAATATCAGCTAACATCTTAAATCTTGCTGGTTTTATTGAGTTGTAAAGATTTTAGAATTTCCTACAGTATTTTCAGAGTTTTCTTTGTCTTTAACTGAAAGCTCTTTCAAGTGTTGAGTTTGTCAATCATTTGAACTTATAGTATAACTACACCAAAGAAAAGTTTTGATGCAAACTTGGATTTTGGCCAAAAAGTAATGCAAATGTTTCATAGTTGTAAATCTAATGTCTATTTGAATATTACATTTGATGTGCGTAAATTGGCTACAACATATACAAATATTAAACTATGCTATGGCTAACTGTTTTATAGAAAACTAACTAATAAGCATTTAAGCTACTTAGAAACAATGCGCTTGTAAAGTGTTTTGATTAAGCTTAAAACTGAGTTGAAATTGAAATTCTAGAGTTATGCAACAAAAATATGTATTAGTTAAGCGCATTAAATGCTAATGACTGTGCTTATACAATGATGTTAGAGAGTTATATAAAAATAAAAAAAAACAAATAGAATGTTAGAAATGAACCAAAAGTATGCAAAAGGCTGCTGACCATGAGCCCCTTTTTTGAAAGTTTGAAAGTATGAAACGATGTTGGTTGCAACGAGTTGATATTTGCATAATTATTTTGTGGCAATTAAACTGTCTCTCAAGTGTCTGCATTCTTCTAAATGAAGCTTTCAAAAAAATGTCACAACATTTTGTGTACTTTTGGTTCTTTGTCATGTGTACAAAAATGGCACTGCGTATACGTAATATTAGTTGATAAACAAAAGAACAAAAGCAACCTGCAAAACTTTGACACATTTAATGTCTTTTTTGTGGTTAAAATGAATTTATGTATAAATATGAATAAAGAATACTCATAAGTAAAAGCTGTGTGGTTATCCGAGTATAAAATTAAGTTGCATTTTTTTTGTTTTTAAATTTATTTCTAAAACTAAGTTTAAAATAAACTCAAAGTATAAAAATAATGCAAACAGCTTAGCCAAATATTTGAGAATAATGACAAAAGTTTTTTTTTTTTTTCATATTTAGAAAATTATGAATACATTTTAAGGAGTTGAAAGAAACATAAAATATAAACTCAAGACAACTTGAATATTTGAAGCAAACAGTTAGAAATTAAAGTCAGTATTTATAAGGCATATATGTATGTATAACTACTGAAAACTCTTTACAAAAGACTCAAAAGTAAAAAGTCAACAAATATTTAAAAAAAAAAAAAAAATATTTTAAAATTTTATCAATTTAATCATAAGTAAATGCGTATTAAACTAAACTTTAAACAAAACTACAAGATAATTTTTTTTTTTATTTTGTTGTATGTTAAAAACTATCTAGCAAATATTGACTAAACTTTAAAACGAAAAAAAACTTATTTATATATATCATTTCACAAATATTAATGTTTAAAATTTAAAATTGTAAAACGTAAAAAACATAAATATTGATGGCCAATGAATAAAATCATAAAATAATAAATCAATTGGTATTTATAAAATATTGAAATTATTTGTATTTCAATGATTATTGTGAATTGTTAGTTTATGTATAAATATAAAAAACATGCCGTCGCAGCTGAGTATTAAACTTGATTTAACATTAGGTAAATAAAAGCCAATAAAAATGTTTTCATTTAATGCAAATTACATATTGCGTTTTAAAGTTATCATTAAAATAAATATGAAATAAACTATGAATGTTTAAATATCAAATACAAAATGTGTTTCATTTCCAACTAACGATTAAACGGATGGTTAGCTGACATAGGAAACAAGTAAGAATGCTCTAGTCGAGTGTGTCCCATTACGAGACTTCCTGCTCCCAACTTGCATTTCAAGCAGTTCAGCGGCACCAGCAAGCAGCGCACTTAACTTGGCCAGTTCCTGTCAAACTGTTGTTTATGCCTGCTGAGACGGGGGAAATAGATTCTTCCATAACTTTGGTGCTATTTATCCGATCGTAATGAAATTTACACATCCGATCAACATTGATTAATCATATATGTGTACCAAAAATCAAAGCTTTATCTTTCAAATTGTGGCTGTGGGAGTCTTTTGCGATTTGCGGGAGGGTGCATCCGAAATTTGAAATAAACTTGATCTGCGTATGGTGTACAGGAACCTGCATGCCAAGTTTGGTGTCTTTAGCTCTTATAGTCTCTGAGATCTGTGTTTTCATACGGACAGACGGACGGACATGGCTAGTTCGTCTCGGCTATTGATGCTGATCAAGAATATATATAGTTTATATAGTCGGAAATGCCTCCGTCTGCCTGTTACACACATTCGCAGTAGTTTATAACTCTCTTTTTTCCATTTTTAATGGAAACAGGAAGTAAAAACTTGACTTTTAAAGCCTTAAAGAGGGAGAGGTTTCTGACACTATAATGTATAAGTATTCCTGTTCAGTATCAAAAGAGGAAACTTGGCACAGTTGTTTCTTTTTGCTGTATGTACTGCATAAGATAGAATGGGACCACTATTACATATAGCTGCCATAGGAACGACTTGATTTTTAAGTTAAGAAAGACTCCATTTCCATCAAATTAACACCATCAAACTTATCCTTTCTGAGTTTTAGCCTCACCACATCTTATAGCTGCCATAGGAATAATCGTTTGAAAATTTAGTTATAGTATGAAAGACCTTTTTGTTTCTTAAGCTATCTTAACCAAACTTAACTAATCTGCATTTGAGCATGTTTTTGACATGTTCGACCAAATTTGAACGAAATCGGACTACTATATCTTATAACAGTCGGTCGAAAATGATGTCTTCATTCTGCAAATTGTCATCATAGCTAAAAATAAGGATGGATGCATATGACATACATCATTGGACAGTTTATTAATTACATAACTGTGCCAACTAAGTAATTGTTTTCTTTATTCATTTCCATTCTCATTCTCATTCCTTATAACTTATACTCGTAATACATCTCACTCTCACTCTCATTCCTTATAACTTATACTCGTAATACATCCATAGTCCTGACGTGTCAATTGTGGCGTGTTGCAGAGCTCATTGTTAAGGTCGGTTTACACTCAATGACAGCATGTAGAATACTTCAGTCTTGAATATTTACTTAAGGTGCTAGTAGAAAGTTTACTCAGTGTTAACGCAATCTATGGCAGGATACACTGGCAGAACATATGGCAGCCCTTTACGCTTGATTGGCAACAAAAATGTGTCGAATATATATGACATGCTGTTAAGCGAACTTTTTTCATTTTGTTGTTGTTGCATGGAAAGTTTGTCATGTTGCTACTTTGATAAACAAATAAACAAACAAGTGGCATAGCATAGAACAAATGTGCAGACAAGCGTTTTGTCACTTTGTAATTTATGTGCTCGAAGCTAAATAGAACTGGGTCGACTGCAGTAAAAGTAAAACGAGAGCCATAAGAACCAAATCAGCAACAAGTTACTTAACTTATGTTCAAGGTAAGTCAGTTTTTTTTATATATTTTTTGTTGCTGTTGTTTGTACTCAATTAAAATGTTGGCATGCAAGAACTTTTGACAGCGTTGTAAGAGCAATGTTGAAAGTATGATAAACTTTTTTTTTTGTGTCTGAGCCGTGCGAGAAGTCATCAAAGCACAAAGTTTTGGAAATACATGGCAGACATGTAAGTGAATAAACTTTGTCAACGCATATTAAATAATTAACAAGTAAGAAAATTGTCTAGTCGAGTGTGCTTGATTACAAGATACCTTGAACTCAGTGAAGGCTACACTCTTTCGATCTCAACAGCTTCAATTGTAGAGTTGAATGTTGAGTTGGAAAACAACGTTTCGAATCAACAATGCAGTAAACATAAATATACTGAATTTGGCTTAGAATATTAAAGTGCCATTTGACATCAGATGGAAGGACTTTGATATTCTGGAGCAATGTGGAATTGTGTGTGCCTTGATTGCAATCGACTGAAAGGACAGTCGTATTGTGTTTGTTATTCGATAGAATTGTGTGGCAAAGGCTGACGGATGCCAGCACTAACCGAGGGACAAATTTTTTGTACTGAATGCAGCCAATGGGTAATCAATTATTGATGCAATTTGCCAAATTGACAGTGCAATAGCCATTGAATAAACCATTTAACTTGAGATGACTTTTCTGAAAAGTGAAAACATTAAGCTTGCGAATGATTGCGACTGACAGCAGTCTGACCAACTTGATGCACTCTAAAGCTACTTTTAATGCCATCAAAAAAGTTATTTCAGACGATTCAATACTAATAGAAATATTGATATTTTTTTTGCTGCAAAATAAATGACTTAAAATAGCCAAAAAATTAAATAGAAACAATTAAGAATACTCTAGTCGAGTGTGCCCGACTACGAGACTCCCTGCTCCCAACTTGCATTTCAAGCAGTTCAGCGGCAACACAAGCAAGCAGTGCACTTAACGTGCCCAGTTCCTGTCAAACTGTTGTTTCTGCCTGCTGAGACGGGGGTAATAGATTCTTCCATAACTTTGGTGTTATTTATCCGATCGTGATGAAGTTTATACAGCTGATAAACATTGATATAACATATATGTGTACCAAAAATCAAAGCTTTATCTTTCAAATTCTGGCTGTGGAAGTCTTTTGCGATTTGCGGGCGTGCGGGGGCGTGCATCCGAAATTTGAAATAAACTTGATCTGCGTATGGTATACGGACAGACAGACAGACATACGGACAGACAGACGGACATGGCTAGTTCTTTTTGGAGCTGAGCCATTTAATAAGGCTAACCATATCAAATACTACTTAAACCTTCTTTTTTGCCACATATAAATAACATTTTTAAAAAATATAAATTGATTTTTCAATTAGACTCGCATTTACATAACAAATGGCAGAATTTCAATTCTGTATCCCAGAGTAATCCTTTCATTATGCAATTATTTGCTGATGGTGCCAGTGATTATGTTGATTACAGCCTGACTTTTTATGCATTAAATGTTGACTTACCACTGTGCAAACCACAGCCACATTCAGATAATTTTGCAATTATGCAATTCATCAGGTATAAAAAAATGAGCTAAGTGGATGCAGGTGTTATATATTGGACAAGTATAAATCAAAATCAAATGAGCCGACGGCCAATAAAGTTTTGTGTCATGTTACAACTAATTAAACTGTTAATTGCTGTTTAAGTGTATATTAAACTAAAATTAATTTCGCCAAAAGCATTATCATTGCGGCAGGTCTGACAATTGAATTGAATATTAAAGTAATTTAGCAGATAAATAAAATTCTGTATACGAACAAAACTTGAGCTGATGTACTTGCTTTATAGTAACAAATTCTTTATCAGTTTCATATTCCATTCGAACTTTTTTACTATTTAAAAAGTATTTCTGTTTTGTAAAAAACATACAAAATGTAACTACGCAGTTTAGAAAATCCATGCAAATCAAATCATAAGACCACAAACGAGCACTTGGATGAGAGCAGATAAAAAGAAAAACAAAAAACATTTGGCAATCGTCAAGGCAATGGTCAAGTCGTTTGGCCTTGTTAGATTTTGGCAACAATCAGACGACTGATTGTCTTTTCTGAGTATTTGTGGATAACTTGGTAAAGCCGTACTATGCAAGCTTTATGACGAGCATTTTTCTATGCAAACAGCTCGTCAAATTTCCAAGGCAACTGGTGCGGGTAATGGACCCGTTCGAATTTTAAGGACAAATTAATAAACAGTTTTCGGACAGGCCATCCCCATGGATACACGTACTGTGACTGCAAATTGAAAGGCTGTCTGCTGCTTGGCAAAAATGTATTGCCCCCTACACCACCTACCCCCATTAATGCCACAATGTAGTGCTGTGTGCGTGTCCAGGTAGGCGAGTATCTGTCTGCCAGCAGCTGCAACATAATCATTACGAATGTGCGGCCGTAACTCATGTGGCAAACCTCGAAGCCTTGCTGAGCAGCAACTGCGACTCGAAACTGTTTGCCAAACTGACAACATTACAATTTTTCTTTGGAGCGGAAATTCTAACAGCCTCATACATTAGAAAACCGAGCAGGAAAGCAAGAAAGCAGAGTAGTCGCTTTTGCTGCATAAACTCATTCCGCTTAGCTTGGGTTACATTTTTTTTTGGGTTTTGGCCAATACAAAGATGTTTTTTCACCTGGCTCCAGTCGTTGAATCTGCCAAAAACTTTCAAGCCACCTCAAAAAAAAAACATGCATTATGTAGGACGATGTGGCAGATTTCTGTGTATGCATCAAGCTTTGAAATATGTGTCTCTATTTGCTTTTGACTGATTTTGTTGCATTTCATGTGGCTGCATTTCAGTTTCTGGCCATGGAGAACACTGTGCAACAAAATGATTGCGAAATGTCTGAAACTTGTCATCAAAGGTTATATTTTTCAAATTTAATAGCTAAAATTTTAGATAAATTTAGGATTTTATACGAATTCATAGTCATTTTCAAAAGCTTCAATCCCAGCCATTGAAAATCCAAAACAAAATAAAAACAAAACAACCAGTGCAGTTCACTAACTGTTTCATGAAAACACTTAGCCAAAACGGCGAACAATAGAAATAACAGTAAACAGCAGCTAAACCTTGTAAAAGTTGCACAGATTTTGCACAACAGAAGCTTTTTGTGTTGTCACTCAAAAACCGCAGAGGAAAATAACAAAAACTTGTGGCAAGTGAAGTGCAGCATTTTATAGTTCATGGGTTAAGTCTCCTCAAAAGCCAAGAGGCAAAAGTTTTCAAGCGACCATGTTCTATGGAATTCAGTTAGTTTTTTAAGAAGAGTCTGCGGAAGTCATGTTGAAATTACAACAACTTTTGCTAATGCTCTTTTAACAATATAATTGGCATAAATAATTTGATTAAATCATAATTTTGTTGTCTAAAAAAAAAGAGTATAAAAAGAGTATATTGGGCTTGTGAAAAATGTGTCTGTCTGTATGAACGCAGCTTCTTTCCACAGTTTTGAAGCTAGAGCAACCAAACTTATATATCTTAACATTGAAAGAACCTTGAATATTTGCTACTGAGCGCCTGAAAGTATGCTAGCTTTGACAAATTAAAGTTTTTGCGGACAAGCGCTTATAATTCCCAAACAGTTTAAGCAAACGCTTGGTGTAGTAGTTGATTGAAGCTCAAACCGAACTACATCTTATTTAAAGTTCTTATTTTATTTCGTGGTTCAACTATATCAACCGGCTTCATTGTTCCTGCCTTGTTGATATAACTTTATCTCCTGGAGCTGACTTGTCGATGTGGCTATGGTCTACTTTAAGGTATTTCATGTCGAGTATTTGCATTATCTTATTTTCTGTACTGCAGTGCATAACAAACTTTCTTATATTTTATTTATGCTTCATTTTCTGATTTGCCAAGTTGTAAACAGTATTTTTTGATTTTTGTAATATACAATTCACAACATATGAGAAGTGAAAATCTCTTCGTCTTGTTGCTGCCCGTTATGCAGTTCGTTTTATGAACCGCCGACTTACCCTAAAGTGTCTTAAAACTCATGGACATCTTAATTTCTCAACAAAAAAATATTGAAAATGAAATAAGCATTTATTGTAATCAAATTGTGCACAACAAACTATCTTATTATCTAAAAAATAGAGTATATCGCAGTCGGGCGCATTCGACTGCAACGTTCTTACTTGTTAAAGCTAAAAACTTGTACTTACTGAGACTTTAACTTAAATATTTAAATGCTATACCTACTTTTTTTGACTAACAATCATGATTGTTAATAGTTGGTAGAAAATACCACTTTAAGCCATTTGATTCGAAATGGTTCACACATTGCATATCAAAGTTCAAGATGGTAAAAGCTTGTTTTTCTTGCGTTTGTTGATGCCAACTAGACCTTCAGCTATGTTTTTGTTCAATAAACTTTATTGTTCTGCAATGTGAGCTCTTATTTTACTATTTTTTAAGTCACAAAGTAAAATACTGCAACTGTTGTCAATAGAGCTGTGTGGGACACAAAAAATGTTTGTAAGTAAGAAGATTACAAAGTCTTAGCTATTGATATCACACGGTGTATAGGGAAAGGGTTTTAGAAAAGGTTTAACACACTTTCAATAGATACAATGCTATACTTAAACATTTTACTGTTTTTATATATTTTTGCATGTTCCACAACTTTAAAAAACAATTAACTAAAGTTATGTTAGCCAGTACCTAACAGAGATTTACATATATATGTACATATAGCACTCGGCACATTAGCAAATTAAAAAGGGAGTAAAAAACACATCAACGCCGAAACCTTTTTTCTTATATTTTTTAACAAAGTTATCCAGAGTTGAGCTTATTCCCAGCGGCAGCTGTGGCAGCATCCACTGTCTGTCTGTTGTCCTCTTGGTCGGATAGGCTGACGTCGACCAACATCCTGTTTACGTTTACTGCAACTAATGACTTTTAGCCTGGTTGCTGCCACGCTTAGCCAACGGCCATTCAGCTAAGCTGCCCTGTCAACCAAACACAATGCCACACAAAGCGATGTAGCACTTAAGTGCAATGTAGACCAACCCATTACTGAGAGACAGTTGAGCAGGATGAGCATGACGTGCAAGGAAAACAAAAATATATAGAGAGTTAACAAACTATAAAAAGCTACAGTTGACATTGATCGAATAGAAAACTTGCTCCTTAATATCATGAATCTATAAAAATAGATAATAATTCACAAAAATGTTATTGAATTAACTATCTTAGGGCTTTAGTCTAACACTATATGGTTATTCTCAAGACATTTTGCTTTCCTATTCCACATTTAGCATACCCTTTGTATACTTATGTACAGGGTATTAAAGTGGCAGCTGTCCAGCTTGCTTTGGCTTGGACTTGGCTCTCATATTTGCGCGTTTCTATGCAAATGCCAAAAGCTGCTCACGTTTATTGTCATTTACCCAGGCACACAAATACAAATATTGTCCTAAACGCAAACATAGCATACACACACACATACACACATATAAGTAATTGCATCTTTTAGAGCATAAAATACTTCCGGTTCATTTAACCGACGTCAAAAAAGAAGCTGCTGAAGCTTGTAGCACTTGCAACTAGCTGTGCGGCATGTGCAGCTTTATATGGCGTCATTTTGCTTTTTTTTGTTGCCTTCATGCGAAATTGATTTCAATGTGCCAGGATATTTGCATCTGCCTGAAGTAACTCCAGTTTTAAACAGCGTTTAACATTCAAAGGATCAGGATATTGCACATTTCATGCTACTTGTAGAGCTTTGTAAAAGTTTTGCGGCTAAATTTTTTGTTTTTTTTAAAGTTAAGTTGCATGAACAAATGTATGCACAAAGATTAGCATCTGTATACTGATTCCAAGCTCTGTTCATCTACCGTATTCCCATACACATTTGCCATTCATTTGTTTACTTGACTTTTGCACGTCGGGTTGTTGCTCCACATTTTGCTTATGCAAAATGGCTGAACAGCCAGTTTCCGTATCCTCTGCCATATGGAACTTAAAGCGATTTGTACAACACGAGCCATATGCTTAATGTTGGTTTTTCATTTGCTCTGTCAAGCGTTGTGTTTGTGCCCCTTTGTCTCCTTAGTGTTTGACAAACAACAACATCAACTAGAACAACTACAACATCGGCTAAAACAACAACAGCAACAACTAGAAGAACAATAAGAAAAACAAGCACAACAAGTGTAACAGGCGGTGAAACCAGAAAAATGGCAAACCAACCAAATCAAATGAAACCCTTCATCATGTGCAAACATTTTCGGATGCTGCCAAAATGTCGAGAATCGAACAAAAAAACTAAAAAAAATACCAAAATTCCAGATTTGATATACGTACGAAAACGTACATGCGTAGAACTTGTTTGTCATATTGTTCGCTTATCCCCGTTGGGACTTATAGTCCTGGCTGACAACAATGCAAGCGACAATGAAGCTTTATTCAAGCAGGATGCTAAAACAAATCCTATTCCAATTGCTGTCTGTCTGTGAATTGACTTTGCTTTGTGGCCATTTTTGGCATATTTGTGTACTCACACATTTGGTATAGAGGTGTACATAGTGCTGCAGCAGCAAAGCATAGAGGGTAGCTGCTAGTCGCTTTCAAAATATAACATTTTGTCTTTTTTACTTTTTGTATATTGTCCATTTGTTTTTCACTAGAGAGTCTAAACTAATGCCCAGCGACAGCAGGGACAATTCTTAAGCCGGAAGCCTTTACGCAGCAGCACTTTAACTACTTTATCATAAACTGTCTGACCAGTTTAAATATTTTGAGCATTCAAATCCTCTGGGCACTGAACAATCTCAACAATCTAAAGCTAACCAATGTCAACTAAGAGACACTTTTTCAACAGCTCAGCTTCATCCAACAAGCTGTGAGTGTAGAAAATGCTTGATTTGTCACAGTAGCTCAAATTAAATAATGTACGAGCTACGCTATTTACTTTGAAATTGTACAAAGATTTATAACTGGTCAGCAATTAGCTATACTTAACTTAACTTCTTCGTTGAAAGCGACAAACAGGAGATCAGGATTCTTCCTATAGAAAACCGGACATCCCCAGCGACGGCAATTGTCCTTATATGTATGCATTTTGAAAGTCTTAAGGCACAGAAACAGTTAGCTCAATTTATATGAAATGAAAAGCTAAAAAGAAAGTGTAAAACGTTTATAGCTCAATACTATAATACTTAAACTTAAAGACTTGTCAGTCAATGTGTGAATGTGCCCTTTAAAATACTTGCTCAATTCTATCATTGAAGTTCAAAACAAAAGATTACGTATACGCCGAGTAAACATATTAATTATACTTGCCAATGTTCGAATACGCGTATAAATTGCGCGAATATATATGTATATATATTGAGTCAGACAATAAATCAAAATATTTATTTACGATTTGTGTCTATAGGAAAAGCGTTAGCAATGCGGCCAGGACACTATTTGCAGCCCCCTCTTTTTCGCTCACATTCCTTCATTCTTCTCCCTATATACATATATATATTGTAGTATGAATGTTTTTGCTTTGCAATATTCATAAGCGTATCTTCTACCCATCGTGCTACCAATTTGTTTGTGTTGCTGTGGTATGCTCGCATGTGGCATAAGCAAATATTTATATTTGTATGAAATGTGTTGGCATTGGAGCTGTCACCATTTCTCCGCATTTTCCCAGTCTTTATCATCGTTGTGGTCGCTCCTGTTTTGTGGTAGGGTTTTTAACAAAAACATTCAGCCATGAAGTGCATAAATTGAAAATTCAATTTCACAAAAGACATTTTAAGCACATTTTTCAAGCAATACAACACGCTCTTCAGAAGTTTTTGTGTAAATTATTTAATATGGCAGACAAATTAATAAAAAGCTTACGATAAAAGGCTTATAACGACAAGTTAATTAACAAGCAAATGTGCCATCAAAATGTATTATATATGTAAATTACTTTACTGATTATATATCGAAATTAACTGAACGCTCGACTGAACTCATATGAATAATTGTGCCCAACCAAGTAGTACTCATCAGCTGGTAGACATTCGTTTTCTGATGCAAAGGCAGGCACGTTTGATAGATTGTCAGGTGTGGATTAAAGAAAGTGGACTGAGATTCTACTTAAATATGTACAGAGGATATAAGGAATAACACAAGAGCAAGGAATAGGCAGAAAATTTGTGCATATATGCAGTAAATTTGATTTGAAATTAGCAGTATGTTTTGAGTTTGTTCTGACAACATAAAATAACATATGCGATTCGTTAATACATGTATCTATAAAACTGCTCAGATACAAATTTCTGACTTAGTTTACAAGTTTGCTTAGTCTTAACAAAATAGGAAAACCGATAGTGTGCCCGACTACGAGACTCCCTGCTCCCAACTAGCATTTCAAGCAGTTCAGCGGCAACACAAGCAAGCAGTGCACTTAACGTGCCCAGTTCCTGTCAAACTGTTGTTTCTGCCTGCTGAGACGGGGGTAATAGATTCTTCCATAACTTTGGTGTTATTTATCCGATCGTGATGAAATTTACACAGCTGATCAATATTGATACAACATATATGTGTACCAAAAATCAAAGCTTTATCTTTAAAATTGTGGCTGTGGGAGTTTTTTGCGATTTGCGGGGGTGCGGGGGCGTGCATCCGAAATCCGATTGGCGCATGGTATGCAGGAACCTGCATGCCAAGTTTGGTGTCTCTAGCTCTTATAGTCTCCGAGATCTGTGTGTTCATACAGACAGACAGACGGACAGACAGACGGACATGGCTAGTTCGTCTCGACGGTTGATCCTGATCAAGAATATATATAGTTTATATAGTCGGAAATGTCTCCTTCTGTCTGTTACACACATTTGCAGTACTTTATAACTCCTATTTTTAATGGGAACAGGGAGTAAAAAGACTTGAAAGTTATTTTTTCGATAGTTCGGAACATAAGTATCTTAGTAGCTAACATTTTCTTAAATATATTATTCCTTTAAACTTTCATCAGACATTTTCTTTATTGCAATCACAGTATAATCCTGACCACAAGTCCACACACATAAACCAAATTAAGTTATTTAACTTTTGGCCAACAAAAGTGAGCTAACAAAAATACAAAAGTACAACAATTTCTAAATGCAATTGCCATGACAATTTATAAATATTATTTCAAGCTTGCAACTTGTCACTGACCAAAGAGCCTGTCCATGTGTCCTGTGACCTAACCAGACTGCCAGTCCATTTAACGCTTCAATAATTTATATTTCAATTTGCGAAATTGACTTTTCAATGCAAAACAGCCAAAAAGAAAAGGAAAACCAGCTAGTAAATACCCTGTAAGTGAGCGTTGTGCTGCTGTTGAGATATAAAACATGGATTCGAATGTTCCATGCAGTGTTTAATTGAACAAAAAGCGTTGCCTACTTTTGGGCGTTTAATTGCTTCTGTTGCCTAAAAGTATGTAAAAGTTGAACGGCTTGAAGGAGCAGGTCAGTTTTGGGAGTGGAAAGAACTTATTTCATGTTGAAATTTAAAACCAATTTGTTTGAGTTTCTTGAGTTTTGTTTTACAAGCCTTTTCGTGCTAATTAAGCCCAGCAACTGAAAGGAAAAGTGTACAATATATAAAAGGAAAAACCTTTTGCCACTTAAAAAGTATTGACATTGTCAAAGTTTTCGATACTGGTTTCTAACAATAGCAAATATTTAAGTGTGTTTCCTGTTGCGCCTGTTTGAAGTTAGCTATTGTTTGTTCCGCTCAGTTTTAAGTTGGCTTAAATGCAAATAAATCAACCACTTAGCTCTGGCTACATGACCAAGACAAGAGCATGAACAAGAGCGTGACCAAGACCAAGACCAAGACCATGAGCAGCATATTGACCATCTTATTAATTACACGCACAATTTTATTAACGGCTTTGCTGCGCATTATTAATGAGCACAAAGTGCTTCGAACTTAAAGTCAAAGTGGCCAATTGAAAGTGAGAAGTTAAGGCCAAAAATGAGCAAATTGTAAACAGTTAACACCACAGCCAGACACAAGTTGACGGGCAGACACTATTATATATATCAAAAGTCAAATGTGAAAACAAAGTTATTAAAAAAGTTATGTCACAACGTTTAATTAAAATTTTTAGTGCTGTTGTTGTTGTTGTTTTTTTTTCTGTTGGTTTGTGTTAATGAAAAGAAATGGCAGAAAGTTCAAATAAAAAAACAACAGCCACAAATAAAATTTTAAAATTTCATTATAAAGTAAATGAGCGCTTTTAACAACAAAATTAAGTGCTTTTTAAATTTAATAATAATTTTAATATAAAATATAGTTCAATATTAACTTTTTTGTCCCATTTTAAAGTCTTAATAATTTTAATATAAAATGTAGTTCAATATAAACTTTTTAGTCCCATTTTAAAGTCTTAATAACTATTTAAATTAAAGGCACTTTGTTGCATTAACTTTAACACATTAATTAAAAACCAAATATTTTAATTGAGTACCTGTATAAGGCAACTTGTAATAACCAATTAAGTTCTTTACATTTACCATAGCAACAAGTACTTATAAATAATTGTGCACTTGTGATATCACAAAAATTGTGTGAAACAAAATACACATGAATGCTTTTCAATTCAATTTCATTTTTTATGCTACCCAACAGTCTATTCAATTCTATTTATATATATATAAATATGTTTTTTAACATTAAGCTTTATGACTGCGAAATTTGTTTTGGTAAATATTTATATATTGAACTTTGCAGTTATGCAAATTGAAAAAATTATACAATGAGAACTTTATATTTAGTTGTGTGCTTGCTTATTACTAAAAGTACGATTAATGGTTGATATGGAATATTGACTTTATTCATCATAAAATTTTAGAGAAAGTGCTCAATTTCCAATATTGGACACCCATTGTAAATTTTCACATGAACACATTTAAGATTTTGTATAGCACAACAAAATGCAGCTGGAGATAAAAAGTTGTGTGCACGATTAGCACATTTCTGATGGAATCAACAGGACGTATGAGTTATATTTTGCTGCAATAGCGTAAAGGCAATATTTTTATATATTTTGCATGCGCAAGCAGAATAAAATATATTCCAAAATTTATGTGCACACAGACTATATCAAATAAAGAGAAAAGGATAAACATGAAACGAGTGGTTGTGTAAAAATGTGTGTGTGTGTGTGAGTGTACACTGCCATTAAGCCATAACATCGCCTGCATTTCGATTTCATGTGAATATAGGATGTGCATCGTGGCTGGTTTCTGGCAATTTAGCGCAAAGATCTGCCGCATGGCAACAAACACGTTGCACGTTTCATATGCAGCAGTTGCATGGATTTCTCGATTTGGCCATTAAACTCAAAGTTGGCTCTTGTAGCAACTATTTTCCAGAGAGACTCGCATTTATATAAGTATAGATGTGCATATAAATGGATTTCCTGTGACATCAGCTTCTGCGTCGAACATTGACAGTAAGTTGCATAAGTGCAACTAAAGTGTGTCATAAGAGTGCTCCGTAAGGAGATAGCTAAAAGAATATGCGAAGCAAGCGAGTTTAAATTGTCATTCAGTTTTATTAAAAGTAGAAAGTTTAACTTAAGCTTATCTAAGATTGAAAGACAGTAGTGCAAAGTTGATAACATTGCTGGGTTTCATGTGGGTTGGCAATGTTTTTTTTTGCATGAAAAATGTGACATTTTTCATATAAAATATATCATTAAAAGTATGTTCATTTTTATACATAATTTTATGCTTGCTGCACAACATCAATATGTGGCTAACATGCATATGTTTTTCACTGGAAATGAACACAAATTATATATTAAAATAAATGCGCACTTGGCATGTTGCAAAGCCGCAACTTTAAAACCCTCATTATTACACCGTAGCCAACTGTGGCAGCAACCTCTTGAAGTGATAACAGTCATCTTCTAGCTATGACAACGCCTTGTAAGCCATACTCGTGTATGTTATTTCACACACACACGTATTCATTCGTTTGCAAACCACTTAACCGAATCGAAAACGCAATTTCAACGCCACAAAAGCCAACTCATGTGGCCCCCTTCCCCCCTCCCCCTCAAAACACTTCAAACCAACGTTCACTAATTAAACTCAAAAACCCACAAAAGCGCATAATGCTCATTGGCAGCGACATGCTTGGTATCTCCATCTTTGGAGATTTCATGGTTTGCTATGGTATGGTACTTGGTGGTTGATAATTATGCCCTGTAGATAAACATAATTCGGCTATTATACGTTTCTAAGAATATGCAACATATTAGACGTTGCTAGGAATTAGACAGGAGAATAGGACATACGACTAAATATATAAGTTATACAGGATAGTTCAGAAGATATTTAGTAAATCTTACATTATGCAAATGATCTTAACAAAGTTGTTTGTATATAAACTTTACGTTCAATCTGAAACAATTTGCATGTTCGATCAATGTTTACCCAAATAGATAAAATTTGTCAATTTTAGCTCCACACTCGAGTATATAAACTTATTTAACATATTATCGATATTCTCATAATGTTTTTACTCCATGTTCCCATTAAAAATGGGAAAAAGGGAGCTATAAAGTACTGCAAATGTGTTTAACAGACAGAAGTCTCAGCTGACAGCAACAACAGTTTACCAAGCAGTTTACCAGTTAAGTGCACTGTTTGCTTGAGTTGCCGCTGAACTGCTTGAAATGCAAAGTCGGAGCAGGGAGTCTCGTAGTCGGGCACACTCGACTAGAGCAATCTTACTTGTTTAATATACTGTATCTCCTTCATATCGATATCGAATATTAACTTTTAATGTTCTCGAATCAATATCGAATGCTGACGATTTACATACCTATTACAGGGTATCTTCAAGTTATGCTCACCTGGGTTAATGAATGCTGTTGGGCTGCACAAACGAGGGCACTTTGTGTTTGCTTAGCGATGGTTTTAGACTTTACTGTTTGTCATATAACCGCTAATATTGTCAAGCCGTTGGCTGTGGCTTAGCAACAGTGTGCAGCTGTGTATGTGTGTGGGTGTGTGTGTTTGTGTGCTTGTGTATGCTGTGTGCTTGTTGTCAAATGTCAAATGGCAATGTAGAATAGCATCTTGAACTTAATTGCCAAGCGAACACGCAGCACAAAAGCACATTTTGCAATATCGCGTGAGACATGAAATACTGCTGCGCAAATATCAATTACGTATTCACAGAGGTTTGACAGTTATGATTGGCTTGTATGCATGTGTCATCATCGAAGCAATTGGCTAATTGGTGTTAATCCGAAAAGCGCATTGCAAGTGTTGGCTGCAACCAGAAGCTAAATCTCTGAGAAAGCATTTCAGCTTAAACTAAAGCTGCTGAAAAATGCACAAAGAGCAAGAGCCAGCTTGTTAAATAAAACGTAGAATATGATTTTTATGTGTGAGTGTATATATGTATGTGTGAGTGCGTGTGTGCGTGCTTTTACGGCTTAGACGTCCTGAAAACAGATAAAAAGCCAAGCAAATATTTGTAGCGCTTAAAAGTAGGCAATGATTTTTGCATTGTTTTCTATTGTATTTTACGTTCGAGTTAACAAACAAATTGCTGCTAAGTTCAAAGCTTCTATGGGCATCTTAGCTACTAAAAGTATTTGAAAATTGTTCTAGCAATATTGAGTGCAGGCAGTATATTGATAGTCTGTTAAGAGCACATGTCCCACGGCGTCATCAAATTGAAATTTATTGCTTAACCTTATTTGGCATTTAATTTATGCCATACACACACACGCACACACACACACAGAGACAGAAATAGCCCAAGTACATGTGTACTTAATGCAGCCTGACAGCATTACAGAACTTACACACGTGGCGAACCATAAAAGCCACATTTATAACCCAACACAACCAAGACAAAGGCCACTGACAACTGGCCACAGCACATAGGACAGTGGACACTGGACCAACCCTGACTCCCCTTGGCCATTTTTTCAATCTTCACTAATTTATGTCAATTTGTATATTTATGTGCCGCAGTGCAGCAACAGCAGCTCTGCTTGAAACTCCATTAGTCTGCGCTATTGGGCTACCCCAAACCATGTGATGTCCTGTAATTACAATTTGTTATCGCTTTAATTAAATATCGATGCCACTTACGTCTAGAGAGACATACTGATTGCAAGCCATGTTCCTAGCCAAATCAATTGATTTTGTATTTCCCAACAGATTTTGTGTCTTTTCTTGCAATTATTTAACTACACTTTTACTAGAATATTATGTAGATATTTTATAAAGTCGGCAATTTATTAAACAAAATCCAATATTTGTGTGTGAATGAGCTTGCAAATTGACCAAATTATTTTGGTTTCTTAACAACCTGCTCAGCGACCCAAAAAAAAAAAACCAGCTGCCAGTGACAATTTAAGGACTTCATTAGGCTTTCTAGAGCATAGAAAATTAGCCAGATTTTTGGGTATACCAACACACTTAGCTAACAGTATTTAGGAGAGAGTTGTTATGTAAATTTTGTTAAGGTCTTTACTCGAAACGTGTCAAATTGCAAAAAGTAGTTTTCTGGATTTGTTTGCCGTTTGTTGTTTACTTTGCACATTTTGGGGGGTTCTTAGCTGGGGCATGTGTTGTTAGATTTATGGCTTGAAAATTGAAATGGGCTGTGTGTTAGGCAATTTTATAGGCTATGTAAATGACTGGAAAAGACGTCGAAAGTTTTTTAAAGTTATTCAAGCAGCTTAAAGTGAATTTAAATTGTTTTCTTTGGGCTTATTCAAAGTGCTGAAAAACATTTTAAAAAGTCTCTACATTTGTCATGCCAGTTAGAAGTTACTACATGTGTCTAAATTCAATAGATAAGAAATTATATATTTTGTTGGCCTCAAAAATTTACATAACAAAACAACTAAACATGGCTGGGGTTTGAAATTGTTGTTGACAACTATAATCGAAAGTTTCATTGTGAAATTCATTCAGACTTGCCCTGAATGAGAATTTAATATCAAGAAAAACCACAATTATAGTGAACATTGAGTAAAATATCAAAGGTGCAGACATGCCCTAGCAAAAGTTCAACTGGCTAGTATCCTAAAAGGTGAAGGTACCGCAGCTCCTGGCCGTCCATATGTGGTGTATTATTTGCTCGTCGTTTGACCTGTCAACCGCCTGGCAGCTGTCCAAGCTTTGAACTGATGTGGCCCACACAGCAAATGGCCAGCACAAAAGCCACTCTGCTCTTTTAACATTTTTTTTTTCTGCTGCTGCACCTGCAACAATTTGTAGTATGTGTGGTTTGGTTGTCTACTCTTATAATGCATATTGAATGATTGATTGCGTTTTGATGTACATTGCAAATTTCAAATTTTAGTGGTCAGCATTGTATATTGACTTTGCTCTTGGTCTCGGAGAGTAGTTTCATGGGCAACAGCTGCAAACATATTAAATACAAAATTTAATTGACTGAATTGACTAAATTAACTGATGAAAACGTGTATTTGAACTGTTCGTTTCCCTTGAAATGTTATCAATGCCAACTATCTAGCTATCAGCTAAGCCAAGGCCATATGCTTTCCCACATATCCTGCCATTCTATTCACATATTAACATCATAAGCCAAATGACCGTGAATTATACGTTCGACAGCTCGAACATGTCTATCAAAAAAATGACCAAATTGACGGCATATGACAGCGTTCTCTCACTTTTGCTCATATCCTTTATAATATCATTTGGCCTGGCCAGAAAAAAACACAACTCGCATTAACTTTAAATGGGCTTTAATTTTTGGGTAATTATCCTTAGCCTCAACAGCAACCTTCAGCTTGTCTGACTAATCATATAAAAAGTATCATTAGCATTTCACAAATTCCAAAAAAAAAAGGACAAAAGCCAAAGCACAAAGGACAATGACAGTTACAGCGAATGAAATGACATTAAAACAGACAAGTTGTAACTCTTAATGACTTGGCTGCTTGAATAAATTCTTTATTCAGTCGGTAGGAGAAGACAATAGAATGATCAATGTGGTTAAGAAAAAAGCATGTCCTCTCTAGACTCGCAAGAGTTCAAAGGAATAGCTGTTATGCATTTGAAAAACTTGAATTAAAACTTTGAACATTTTTAAAAACTAAATTCAAGGGACTTTTAGTATCAATTTATATACACACAAATGTATTTATAATCAAGTTGCATACAATAATGTACTTTGTTGTGGAAACTTTGCAAAAAAGTGTTGAACGCTGATGTAGCCAAATTGTAGCAAGGACGCTGTCCATAACAATAGCAAACTGAACAGGACATTATAGAAAGCGAACAGTGGTCAAAGTTTGTACAACAGACAATCAGATACATTTTATACATGTTTCCAAATAAACCTGCAATGAAATTTGCACAGCAGACAAAATTGCAGAATTGCAGCTGACTTTTTGCCGCAGATTTGCCAGTCTTGGCTTTATTTCTATTTATGTAAAATACTTAAAAGTGATGTCTAAAACTTTTATTTAATGCGGGCACCGTTTTACTGCCCTTTCTCGGAAGCCTTAAAAGGCAGCAGAGCCATAAAACTGCCCCAGACTGATGGACATTTTGGAGCCCATCAAGGTTCCGCTCAATTTTTTTTCTTGCTACACATAAAACAAAAACAAAAACGAACAAAAAAAGTTTAAAGTTTTGTTGTTGTTGTTGTTGCGTCCCCAAACAACAACAAAAAATCACTTGAATACATAACAAAGCATAAAGCCGGGCTACGCATCACCAAGTCCGGTTAAAGTCCGAATCCTCAACATTGTCAGCGCTTTGTAAAGCAAAAAAAAAGGACTAACACAAAAAAAAAAGGACCAGCTAATGATAAAAATGACAACGCATAAAAATTTGCAAAGTTCGAAATAAAATAAAATAAAATAAAAGGTTTGTAAAAACTCGAATTGTTTGCAGTTGAAATACATTGTCCTGGTTGGTTGAAACAACCATTAAAAACCAATTCATATAAGTACTTATTTCAAGTGAGTTATAAACTGAAAATTCAAAATAGCGTAACAGTTTATGAAGGACTTTATTCAAAGGAATTTTTACAAAAAATGTATACATCAATACTGTTTTTTCATCTCAACTCAATTTTAATTAAATTTCAAGTTGTTTATTTTCAATTTTATAATACAATTTGTTGCTCTTAGTGTAGTTGTTTTTATAAATAATTTATTTAAAATGTTGAATATTTTTTTAAACACATCAATTCAGATAAGTAACAAATTTTTCATAAATTTTGTATGCCATACAACTAGTTTTCTTACCAAACTTGAAGCAAATTCATATACAAAATTTGATAGTCTGGGCTAGCAATAAATACTTATAGACCCTAACCTAACAATGACATGCTAAGAACAGCTTTAAGACCTGAAACAGATATTGTTAAGCATGCCACAAATTGTGTCAAATTTCTTTTATAGGCTGGCATACGAATATAAGCTTAATGCTAAACAGGCAAGACAGGACAGCCGCACAGGACACAGAAGAGAACATTGTGGCATACTCAAAATTCAACTCTTTTGCATAAATCAGGGCTAGGATAACGGTGAACACAGAATGCTCACCACAACAATGCCAGAAATGCCAAATTAATTTAGCACACTGAAAGCAACCGGAAAAAGCCGCATGCGTCTTTTGGCTTTTCAATCAAGGTACGAGAAACTGAGAGCAAAGACTAAGTCGAACTGAATGCTTGTCACGTTTTATGAATTTGCTGTGCTTGCGACAGGACCCTTGGCAAAGCGCCTTGCACACATAAGGCTGCACAAAAAAAAAAACGAGCTGACTGTTGAAATTGTCAACGGCGCTGTCTGCTTAGATAACGCGCCGCGAGGCTCAAAACAGCTTTTGGGCCAAAAGGCAAAGCCAAAGCCAGGGCAAAGCTAAAGCCAGACAGATACAGACATACACAAGTGGGCTGCTAAGAAGCTTGAACTTGTAGCTGGTCTTGGTCTTGGTCCTTGGTCTTCGTCCTTGGTCTTGGATAACGGAAACGCAACGACAAACACGCATAAATTACTCAATTAGTAGTCAAGATACGCTAGCAAGAAAAGGTCGCCTAACAAGACAGCCGGAAGTGGCAAAGCCGCCATCATTTCCCACATTGAGTAATCAAATATCAGGACATTAAATGCGCCTCTCAAGCATCCTGACTTTTAACAGCACACACACACACACACACATAAATCAAGCGTTGCGCATAGACGATTGCTTCTTCTCAAAACTGACACATTATTAATTGAGTCATTCAGATTTTCTAATTACAACTAAAGAGAGCATTCGTTGGAGCACTCATTGTATCACAAAGGACTACGTAAAGAGCAGAAAACAGCAAATAAAGCATATTTCAGACAACGCAAAGGAAAGCGAGAAAAAGGCGAGCCTGAAAGTATGCTACACAAAATATTTAAGTACGAGTTCAAGGGACATGAAGAGTTCTTTCAGTGTGTGCGTGAGAAACGCAATCGTTTTCCTTTAAAACAGGTCCATGTTGAACAGAGTTGATTATTTTGTTCAAGCAGTTTTCAACAAATGGTCAAATATTTGATCAAATTTGAGCAGATATACCATTTTTGCTTGGTTTTTTGAGTTGTCACAAACATTTTCGACTTAAGAATGTTAAGCGAAACGCATTTGAGCTTTATATACCATTTAATTAAACGAGAAAACAAACCCTTGAGATTATATCAACTAAATAAAATGGCCAGCAATAAACAAAACCAAAACAAAAAAAATGAACTCAAAGAAATGCGGAATTGCAGATAGCAAACTAGACAAAGTGCGCAACTTGATTTACTTGATGATATTATCTAACTGCAACTTGTCGGCATTCTGTGTAATGTATAGAAGTTTCGTAATGTTGATTATAGCATATTGTGTTTGTTGATAATTTTCAACATAATTTGTTTGCCTTGGCCAAACAAAGTCCCTTGTCGCAACTGCTGAAGTGTTGACCATAAAACCTGCCGCGTGTTCAAATTGTGGCAATGTGGATATTTGTTGTGTTGCCTTTGCCTTTGTATTTGTTTGCCTTTAGCAATTAGAAAGTACACGCAGCTATTATTAGAAAATTTAATGAAATGTACTCAAACTCAATGTCATAAACTATGAACTGGCTTACTTAACTGATGGCTATCAGTTTACTGCCTAACCCAAGTCGCACTCGTCACACAAATATGACTTATTAACTTGTTAGATACCTATGTAATAACAATGGTTAAAGGTGGCTCAACAAATAACAAAAGAAACTACTTTCATTTCATATTTACATACGATATATTGCAAGCTATGTACACTACTGTATTACTTGTAGGGTACACTTATGCATAATTAACCCGTTCCAAGTAACAAGCTGAAAAGTGGAACGTTAGTTTCTGTTATTTGTGCACATGTTTGAGGGCGTGCCAGGAACATAACTAATAAATTGTCAAATTGCTCATTAAAATAATATAAATGTAATAACAGGGCTGTGCCAGCAACTGAAATCAAGTCCAATTTTCGTTTCATTAATCACAGCGCAAAAGCAACAGCGACAGCAACGGGAATTCTGCGAGGTTTTTCAAACTGACAGTAGACACACCCAAAGCGTCCTTGCCACGCCCACTGTTACTTCAACTCGCAGAGCAGCAGCTTGTCAGAAGGTGTCAGCAGGCAAGTCCAAGCAGTAGCTGCAACATGAGCAACGTGTTCCAATACCAAGTTAAAGTCAGTCTTGAGGCACAACGGTGCGTATGATTGATGTTGCTCAATGCGCGACTGACAGTGCCATTATCTGAAAGTGTGTATGTATCTGTATCGTATGTGTGTGTGTGTGTGTGTGTATGAGTGCATATGTCTATGTTTATTTCTGTATTGCAACATGCACATGAACAGAGCCACAAGAACAACAACAACAACAACAACGATTGAGCAACTGAGTGCCTGCAAATGAAAACCAGTGAAAAACAAAATGAAAAGAAAGCAACAAAAACAAAAACAGAATAAAACAAAATAAAGCTAAAAGGCAGCAGTTTTCTCCAACGCCCTTTCGATTACATTGCGCTTTTTGTGTGGGCAGCACATGTCCAAGTTCCGGCACAAGTCCTGGCTCTGACTTTGACAGCAAAACTGTTCCAAAGAGGAAGCGGCAGGTGCAACATGCAGGGCAACATTGCTGCGCAATCAGTGAAAATTCCAGAGCTAAAAATACTCTCGTATTTTGCCTAGTAGAAAATTCCATTTACCTGTAAAATCTTTATGTAAAACAGAATCATATTTTTATGATTTTTAAAAACGTTTAAATGAAAGCTATATAACTTTCTCATATCCACAAAGGCTTTTCCTATTTATAATGCTTTTTATAACTGACTATTTCGAGCTGCCATTTGAAAACATTCCTTTCCAAATTATAATACCCTCTGCTCAGCTACACAAATTGCAAAACTTTGTTAATGAATATTAAATGCAGAGAGTCAAAGCAAAAAGCAACACTTTTCGTACCGAGAATTTTCGCTTGTCACTTTGTACACTTTTTACGCTGATGTAGCTGATGAATAAAATTATCATGCATAAATAAATGTTTACCGGCGACTTTGAGAAATTAACTTTGTAAATGCACAGCACAACCGGAACTGCCAGGATGCGGGGTCAAGGACCGTTTAATCATTGATAATGCTGATAATTGTTGAAGCGTGCCAGAAAACCAACGATGAATATCAATGATAACAATGTCATATTTATTTTAAATTTATTTATTTATTTTATATTTAATTTATGCAACAAAATTTGCATTGAAGTCAGCATTTTGCACAATCCTTGCAGTTTTTGGTGTGCATATCTGTTTTTAACTTCATTGCTAGAACAAAATGCTGAAGGTTATTTCAAAGGATACAAGGATACAAGTAAAGGCAGTGGAAAGCGGCATTTGCCCGAGGCATTTAAACTTATGCGCGTGCCCGTGCCGATCCTTAAACAATTATGCCAGAAAAAAATGTTATGAAATATTTTTTGCAACATGAAAAATGTGGCGAAAAATAAAAACGGACAGGCAAAGAAAGGGGGGCAGAGGGGAACAGGCTGACCATAAAGTGCCAGCGGCAATTGAAACCAGCAGAAAAGCAACAACATTGAATATGACAGCAGCTAGTGAAATATATTGCGTTTTTCAATCCAATTTGTTATTTAATATATAATACATTAATTTTTCAATTTTTTATAGTTAAGTAAATATTATTTAAGTTTGATGTGCTGCTTTGATTGTGCACAAGTTCATTAAATAATTTCCAAAACAAGTAAGAATGCTCTGGTCGAGTGTGCACGACTACGAGACTCCCTGCTCCCAACTTGCATTTCAAGCAGTTCAGCGGCAACACAAGCAAGCAGTGCACTTAACGTGCCCAGTTCCTGTCAAACTGTTGTTTCTGCCTGCTGAGACGGAGGTAATAGATTCTTCCATAACTTTGGTGTTATATGTCCGATCGTAATGAAATTTATGCATCCGATCAACATTGATTAAGCATATATGTGAACCAAAAATCAAAGCTTTATCTTTAAAATTGTGGCTGTGGGAGTTTTTCTCGATTTGGCGGGGGGTGGGCGGTGCATCCGAAATTTGAAATAAACTTGATCTGCGTATGGTGTAGAGGAACCTACATGCCAAGTTTGGTGTCTCTAGCTCTTATAGTCTCCGAGATCTGTGTGTTCAAACGGACAGACAGACAGACAGACAGACGGACACACGGACAGACAGACAGACATGGCTAGTTCGTCTTGGCTGTTGATGCTGATCAAGAATATATATACTTTATATAGTCGGAAATGACTCCTTCTGCCTGTTACACACTCCCTTTTTCCCATTTTTAATGGAAACAGAGAGTAAAAACCAACTCTTACAATGTAGATGGTTTTTTCTTTAATATAGAGAACAAATATTCATAAAACAAATAGAAATTATTATAAATATTGTATAATAAGAAACATTTGTACAAAGATAATACATACTTCAACAGTTCTTCAAAACAGGAACACCTTATAAAGTATTCATGCAATCGACAGTTTAAACTTCATTTATATCCATTTGATAAATCCATTTGATACGTGTTTTGTAACTTTTTATATAATATAGGTATTTTACACTTATTTTGCAATTTTATTCGCTAATCAGCCAATTGTTTACAGTGGAACTTTTGCAGTATAAATAGAGCAAGCTGGTACTTCTTTCCTAAAACTTTGAAATGCATTGGATACTTTGGATCACATTTTTGACACTTGCTGCTGCTGCGCCTAATCCATGTAAGAGTTGATTATTACACAACAAAATGAACAAAATAATAATAAGCTCCCTTTCCTTCTCTACATTGACTAGTGAAAGATAATTGCATTAATGAATGTGGTACATCGTGTATGTTACGCATACTTTGCCATAAACGTGGCAACCTTACCCCATTAGAGAGCAGTTGAGCTACAGAAAAGAAAATAAAACAAAATTAAAAATTAAAGTTTAAAATTTGACTTGAAAAACAATCAATGAAAAGAAACAAGTAAGAATGCTCTTGTCGAGTGTGCCCGACGACGAAACTCCCTGCTCCCAGCTTGCATTTCAAGCAGTTCAGCGGCAACACAAGCAAGCAGTGCACTTAACGTGTCCAGTTCCTATCAAACTGTTGTTTCTGCCTGCTGAGACGGGGGTAATAGATTCTTCCATAACTTTGGTGTTATTTATCCGATCGTAATGAAATTTACGCACCCCATCAACATTGATACAACATGTGTGTACCAAAATTCAAAACTTTATCTTTAAAATTGTGGCTGTGGGAGTCTTTTGCGAGTTGCGGAGGTGAGTGGGGTGCTTCCGAAATTTGAAATAAACTTGATCTGCGTATGGTATACAGGAATCTACATGCCAAGTTTGGTGTCTCTAGCTCTTATAGTCTCCGAGATCATTGTGTTCATACGGACAGACGGACATGGCTAGTTCATCTCGGCTGTTGATCCTGATCAAGAATATATATAGTTTATATAGTCGGAAATGCCTCTTTTTGCCTGTTACACACATTTGCAGTACTTTACAACTCCCTTTTTCCCATTTTTAATGGGAACAGGGAGTAAAAATTATATGATACATTGGTAAATCAATAATTTACTTTTTTTTCCGAAAATCAAAAAATCTAGTTTTTGGCATTAAGAAATCCGAGGAATGCGATTTTCGATAGGGATCAATTCCAAGCCAACAAATGCTTATTTCATATATCAAATGTTAATATTTAAGTCAACTCAGCGATTTATAATGCCAATTGGTGATGACCGCTTTAAATAAATTAAATTTAAGAGAAAAACTTTCTCTTGCTATTTACTATATGGATTGGCTTTTTTTAAATATAGAGAAACAATTTTCATAAAACAATTGGAAATTAACTTAAATATTATATAATAATTAACATATGTTTGTTAATACATTATATTTACGTAAGACTTTAATCAATTTGATACGTGTTTTGTAACTTTTTATATAATAAATGTATTTTACACTTGTTTTTTAATTTTATTCGCCAATCAGCCAATTATTAACAGCAGAACTTTAGCAGTATAAATAGAGCAAGCTGGTACTTCTTTCCTAAAACTTTGAAATGAATTGGCTACTTTGGATTACAGTTTTGGCAGTTGCTTATGAAAGTAAGTATTGTTTATTTTCATTAGTGCAAACATTTAATAATAATATGAAATAACACTATTATTAGAAACTGCATGCTGTTATCTTCCGACTCCATGCTTACACGGTCAATGCAGATAGTGTTACAGATGTCTCGAGCTGAATGAAACATTATATTATCAAGTTTTAATAAAGTATGCAGTTTAATAACATTGTTGCTTAAAAGCCAAATAAAAACGACTGCTGGTGTAAAATATAAGAACAACATATAAGAAAACTCGAGCAGAGTGTGGTCAACTACGAGACTCCTCCTGTATCAGCAAAGCAGTGCACTGCTTTAATTTCAAACCGGAAATAAATACTGCTGCAAACGTTAGCAGAGTATCAGAGAATCAACAAGCTGTTGTAGGCAATTCGATAAATTATTCAGAAAAGTCAAGCTCTGCGAACCGAAATCGTATTCTCAAATTTTTTGAGCCAAAAGCCACATTTTTACTCCCTGTTCTCATTATAAACGGGAAAAAGGGAGTTCTAAAGTACCGCAAATGTGTGTAACAGACAGAAGGAGACATTTTGTAACACTTTATATAAAGTAGGTATTTTACACTTGTTTTTTAATTTTATTCGCCAATCAGCCAATTATTAACAGTAGAACTTTAGCAGTATAAATAGAGCAAGCTGGTACTTCTTTCGAAAAACTTCAAAATGAATTGGCTACTATGGATTACAGTTTTAGCAGTTGCTTATTATGATACTAGCAGTAAGTATTATTTATTTTCATTAGTGCAAACATTTAATAATAATATGAAATAACACTATTATTAGAACCTGCATGCTGTTATCTTCTGAATGCAGATAATGTTACAGATGTCTCGAGCTGAATGAAACATTATATTATCAAGTTTTAATAATGTTATGCAGCTTAAGAACATTGTTGCTCAAACGACTTCTGGTATAAAATAAAACAACAGTTGTTAAATAATATTAATAGTTTTGAGCCTAAGGCCACATAAATTGTTTCGAGTTTTGGAAAAGTAGCTAAAGTATATATATTGTACCGTTATTTTATTGTAAAAATAGGTTGGTTATGCAGTTATATAGCTCAGCTGCTCACATAGTTAGAAACGATAAGAGTCTCTTATTTAAAACTGTCACATTTCGAAATTTTGGTCCAACTATTGATTTTATAGTCGAGGCATTGAAAATTGAAATTGTTATTTGACATTGGTGATTGACATTTGTTTAAATGCGGTTTCGCTTCACTGCAAATGCATTTTATTTATAGCCATGAAGAATGGCATATAATCGAGATACAAAATGCAAATGGCCTTGAGCAAAACCAACAACAACAACATAGACATAACTATACATTTAAAATGGAAGTGGTTTTTTTGGGTTATTTGCTTCCATAACAGTTAGCTGGATGCAGTTTGCCTAGTTTATTACTTTCCAGCTATTTACCAGGCATACATTATTTGAACTGACAACTGAAACACAGCGAAGCTGTAGTAAACTATCTTATTGAAATTGTTGAGCTTCCCATTTTGTACAGCTCATTTGCCAGACGAATCTTTCAGAGATGTGCATCATCAATTGAAAGCTGCTTAAAGCAATGCCAAGGACAAGCAAATGGTCAGGCAACAAGTTGGCATTGGTAAGAGTATGCCTAAGGCTGGTCGGTCACTTACCACTTACCGCTTACCAAAGGATTTCAAAGCAGGCCACAAAACACAAAGTGGCGTCTGTAAAGCCGCCTTTATAGCCCTCGGCGAGCATGCTGTAAGCCCTGTTTGATGCCCACATAATTGGCAACGGATCAGAAAAGGCTCTGTTGAGGTCCTTAGCACGTACAAAGACAAGTTAAAACCAGTTGGTAAGTATGCCTCAAAATCAAAAGAAAAAGGCAAAGAACACTCTTAAAGATCATGAAACCTAATATGAAGTTTTAAATAGATAGCTAAACAATATCTATATTGCATTGATAAATATCTACAATATTACTTTTGGGTCCATTTCTATTATATGGTTACAAATTGTATAACAAAGTTATAGAAAAGAAAGCAAAACATGCAAAATACAGCCCATTCGATTCAGCTATTATTAAATTTTATTCGACTTCTTCCAATCTTCGGTTACACCCGACTGCGATATACTCTTTTGGTAGGGCGGAGATCTTAACACTTTGTCTGCTTATGGTATATATCAACCAGTATGCCAAGTTTGGTTGCTCAAGCTTTTCTATTTCTATTTCTAAGTTTAAAAAAAGTTTTAATGCTTTATGCTACATCAATTATCTTTTACTATATTTTCAAATATTTTATTTATTTATCTGAATATATACTTCAAATATATTTAACTACGTTGCCATAAATCGACAGACAAAGTAAAATATTACATAATAGTTTTATATGCAAGCCTCTTAATCTGCTTCATGCAATCAATAATTAACACTTCATTTATAATTATGAAAGTTTTTAATCAATTATGTACGTGTTTTGTAACACTTTTTGTAAAGTAGGTATTTTACACATATTATTCAATTTTATTTGCCAATCTGCCAATTATTAACTGTAGAACTTTAGCAGTATAAATAGAGCAAGCTGGTACTTCTTTCGAAAAACTTCGAAATGAATTGGCTACTTTGGATCACAGTTTTAGCAGTTGCTTATTATGATAATAGCAGTAAGTATTGTTTATTTTCATTAGAGCAAACATTTATTAATAATATGAAATAACACTATTATTAGAACCTGCATGCTGTAAAGGGGGATGCTTGCTAATTGAATGTTCTAATGGAATATCAAAGAAGGAGGTGTAAGGCGCTAAGCTCAACCACACAATACCCTGTAATAAATTTCCAATCATGAAATGCTTTGTTCACATATCAAATGTTAATTCAGCGAATTATGTTGACAATGAGCAATGTCCGCTTTAAATAAATAAAATTCAAATTTCTTTAAAAAAAAAGTAAGAATGCTCTAGTCGAGTGTGCCCGACTACGAGACAACCTGCTCCCAACTCGCATTTCAAGCAGTTCAGCGGCAACACAAGCAAGCAGCGTACTTAACTTGTCCAGTGCATGTCAAACTGTTGTTTATGCCTGCTGAGACGGGGGAAATAGATTCTTCCATAACTTTGGTGTTATTTATCCGATCGTAATGAAATTTACGCATCCGATCAACATTGATTAAGCATATATGTGAACCAAAAATCAAAGCTTTATTTTTAAAATTGTGGCTGTGGGAGTTTTTCTCGATTTGGCGGGGGGTGGGCGGTGCATCCGAAATTTGAAATAAACTTGATCTGCGTATGGTGTAGAGGAACCTACTTGCCAAGTTTGGTGTCTCTAGCTCTTATAGTCTCCGAGATCTGTGTGTTCAAACGGACAGACGGACAGACAGACAGACAGACACACGGACAGACAGACATACGGACAGATAGACAGACATGGATAGTTCGTCTTGGCTGTTGATGCTGATCAAGAATACATATAGTTTATATAGTCGAAAATGCCTCCTTCTGCCTGTTACACACATTTGCAGTACTTTATAACTCCCTTTTTTCCCAATTTTAATGGGAACAGGGAGTAAAAACCAACTCTTACAATGTAGATAGTTTTTTCTTTAATATAGAGAACAAATATTCATAAAACAAATAGAAATTTTTATAAAAAACGTTTCTACAAAGATAATACATACTTCAACAGTTCTTCAAAACAGGAACACCTTATAAAGCACCGCTTAAAGTATTCATGCAATCGACAGTTTAAGCTTCATTTATATTTACGTAATCCATTTGATACGTGTTTTGTAACAGTTTTTGTAAAGTACGTATTTTACACATATTATTCAATTTTATTTGCCAATCAGCCAATTATTAACTGTAGAACTTTAGCAGTATAAATAGAGCAAGCTGGTACTTCTTTCGAAAAACTTCGAAATGAATTGGCTACTTTGGATCACAGTTTTAGCAGTTGCTTATTATGATAATAGCAGTAAGTATTGTTTATTTTCATTAGTGCAAACATTTAATAATAATATGAAATAACACTATTATTAGAACCTGCATGCTGTAAAGTTGGATGCAAATATCTTCGATGCCTAGATCCAAATCCATAGTGCAAAAAAAATTCATTGTGAAGTTTTAATAAAGTATGCAGCTTATGAAAATGGTTGCTTAGAAGCCAAAAAGAAATGATTACTGGTGTAAAATAAAACAACAGTTGATAAATAATATTAATATTTTAATAGTTTCATTAATTTTAGCAACAAAAGATTGTAAGAACAAAAGAATATTGAAGTTAAGCAACAGGTCTGAAATATTTGATGAAAAACATGGAATATCGCAAAACATGTGGAGAAGGTGCTTTTAGACACAGCTGGAGTGCAAATTGGCGCATGCTCTGTGAAAATGCACTCAATGAATGATTTTGAAGATGAAATGAGTGAAAATGAGTGAAGTTGTTTTGTTCTTTTTTTTTGGGACTTCAAATGCAGGCAATTTGTACAAGAACAAAGACAAGGAATAGTGTTATTTTTGATAGTCAGTGCAAGGACCATATAGTCATTATTATAAAAGCCGTACATGTTTTTTTCCGGCCCATTAAAGAACAAGCTGAAACCATAAGTTGACCGCAAACTGTGACTGCTACAGTCCAAAATGATCTGCAGAGCATATCGAAGCTGTGTGTATGAGTGTGTGTATGTGTGTGTGTGTATATTTTTGATTTCCGTAACAAATTAAATTAAATGTTGCTTGTAATATGATTGCAATTGAGGCATTGGCAAACAACAATAACAACGGAAGCAGCTACCAAGTGGTCAGCAAACTGCAGGAAGCGTACAATAAAGGCATGCCAGCGTCAAGAAGAAGCAGCTTAAATGCTACCAGGAAACAGGAAGCTGTAGTCCTCGGGCCATTGGGGTTGTCCTGTAAAACGAGGTGACTGCCCAAGGACCAAGGAGTAACATTTTAGAGCGTCCATGTGACGACTTCTATGACTTGGTCGACACTTTTTATTGCAAGTGCTTTGCATTTCATTGAATGCTCTTGGCTCGTGATGTTGTTTTTGGCTGATGCTTATTCTCAATTGATGTTGTAGTTGTTGTTGTTGTTGTTGCTGTTGTTGTGTGCATTGTTTTGTTGCTCTGCTGTTTGCTTTCAACTTGTCGCTTTGTCGCCATCATTGCTTATCACACGAGTGCCAAGCGGCTTTGGCAATGGCAATGGGAATGGCAATACCAATGCCAAAGACGATGACGAGGACGTTGGAGATGGAGATGGTGCTGGCGTCGTCGCCCTCATTGTCGTCTCAAGTGCAACCAGGAGTAATATGAAAGATGTATGAATGTGTGTGCAAGCGATTGTGTGCATATGTATGTATGTTACATATGAGCACGTGCCTTGTCGTGAGCAAAAAACACGCTAGAGAAAATTTCAAATTCTTGGAATTTTATAGAAGGAAAATATAGCTTAACTTCTTTAAGTCAAACTTACTAATTTGGTATGTTAAACCCTAATATATATATACCTCGTATATATCCGGATTTGCAAGCCCTAACTAACCACCATTAACCGCCCGCGGAAGAAGAAGAAGTTTAAACTTACGTTTATACAGCCTTGGCCAACAATTTTCCACACAGCGGGATCTAGTTTCCAAAAAATTGATATGCAGACATTGTTAAATTTTGATATAGATTGTTGAAAATGAGTTTGAAACTGATCAGATGATAAAAATAGTTGTGTACAACAGTTTTCCGTAAGTTTTCCACATTTCTCGATAGATTTTTCCAAAATCCATTCTTAGTACTCACTTGCAGCGTAAAATTAAGCTGCTGTGCAAAATTCAGCTTCATATCTCTGATGGTTTGGCCTGTGTGTTGGTCCACACTCTATCAGTGAGTTAATCAAGTGGAACTCTTTTATAAACCCTAGATTTAGTTGAAATTCTTAAATTTCTCATCTTTTAACAAACTTCAAGATAAGAACTGCAAACTGAGAGCTGTATCATAAAAACATTATAACAATAGCTTTAAATCGTGACAGTTATGAATGTCACGTGGCTGTCTCTGTTCGGTATGTTCCTTGCTCAGAAAGGCGGAAATCTTAAGCATGGCTACACATTGGATTTGAAAATGGGGAATGGGAATAGGAAAATGTGGCATAGGTCTGCCTTATGTGTTTCCTCTCATATTCCACTCAAACACTAATTGCCGCACAAATTATATTCAACCAAGTGGCTTTTGTACATTGTGTGTGTTGAAATTGCTTGTATTGTAAATGTTGTTATTGTTATTGAGGATATGCCATATTTTTCATAAATGCTGCTCAAAAATACCACTTATCAAAATTTAAAGAAAAATGTTTTAAAGCAGCAAGCAGCAAGGTTCAAATAAATTATTTTTTATAAATGTTATCCTGAAATTCTGAGAATTATATAGAACTACTTGACGTCTTGTTTTTCTTGGCAACAGGTTCTGGCAACATGCCACAGTTTGTGGCATTCAAATTGCACTAGCCGAAAACAAAAGCTTTTCATTATAGTTGTGGTTGGATTTGTAGCTCAGCTTATATATGGCAGTTCCAATTAACAACTGAAGAGCAAACCAACTGAAAGTTATTACCATTTAATCCGAATCACAAAACAATGCGTACGTGGAACTACCATTTAGCACACAAAATTCTATAGCAAAGAAATATTTCATTTGCGCAAAAAGCATTTGAAATTTCAAAACAATAAACGTGCTTGCACATTAAATTATTACAAAGAACTTGCAAAAGTTTATTGGGCATTTGCTTCAAATATAAAAAAATGGAAAGCATAAAATGCTCATAAAATATCTTGGGTCAAAACAGCAGCAGCTCAATGGTTGCCACATGAGGCAACAACAAAACATACTATATAAAAAGTAATAACGCGAATGGAAACACAGTTAACGACAGCGACAACAACAATGGATGCTGTCAATATAGGATGCATTCTGGGCTGGGAGTGACCATCAATGAGTTCAATATAATGCAGGACCAATGCGATGAAAATCAGCACAACAACAAAAAAAAGATATTAAAAACAATAAACAATATTTCTGTTGTGAGCTGTAATTTGGAATACCCTAGAAAAGGCATAAAAATAAAGTTGCAGAAGTTTAAGATTTCCAATCTTAATTATAATTAGCCAATAGTTTTACAAAATGTAGCAAAGAAGTTTGAAAAGCAAGCATTGTTTTCCATTTGCGCTTGACTTCCTGAGGCAGTGCATCGGCATGACCTGGCACAAGGTTGGGCCATTTTGTTGTTGCTGTTTGCTGTCAGTCAAGCAGTCAAGCAGTCAAGCCAGTGTAACAGGACAACGTCGAGGCGTGCACGAAATTCCGGTTGCACCAAACGGAAATTGCATTTACACGGTTGCCTGGTCCTGGCAACGACATGCCCATGATGCCTAGCCCAGTACTATGTCTGTAGTCCAGGGCGTATATTCTTTATTACAATGCCAAAGGCGTAAACAACGGCCACACACAGACACACACACAGTTGCACACTTGGTTTGATCCTGGCTTTATTGAACTTGCCAACATGGCCGCAAGCGTTGATAGCACTAATCACCTGGTAAGCAAACGACTCCAGCTCATAACTGTAAGGTCAATGTAAACATTAATGTGGTCAAAGTTGATTGGAAATCTTTGAAGGTGCTGGATTTCTCATAGAGATGAGCATGAAATAACGCCAAGGTTTCCTTTCAGTGGGTATTATAACGCATTGAAAGAAACGTCTCGATGCTTGATCAGCAACCACAACAAAGTCGAACTAGTCATATCCCTCTGTCTGTCTGTCTGTCCGTCTGTAGTTTTGTAGCTAACTTGATGAAACTTGGCACAGTTGCTTTTTTTGGCTACACGCAGTACATATGTCAGAATTGGCCGGATCGCACGACTATAACATATAGCTAACATAGGCAAAATCAGTTAAAATATTAGTTTTTGTATGAAAAACTTTTTTGTTTCTAAAGCAATTCTTACCAACTTTACGTATTTCGCATTTAAGCATGTTCTTAACATGCTGATAAAATTTGATAAAAATCGGGCAAGTATATCTTATTGCAGTCATAATAAATATTTTAGTCACATTCCTTTTCATTAGCATTTAATAATAGTTGATAGTTTGCAAAGTTGTGATTTGTGCACCATTCTTAGCTCTTACTCAACTCTAACACAAACTTGTTTGTGCTTGTCAAGTTGCTTGCAACGCCCCCCAGTTGGCCTTCAGGCAAACCGACAACCAAAACAAACAACTGAGAGCCAAACAGAACCTGACACATTATAAAACCGAAGCGATAAAAGCATGTACCATATATAAGTGTAAAATATCTATTTCCAAACTGTAAACAAACAGAAAAGCCCCGCAACAGTCAAAGACAAAAAAAAACCCACATATGCACAAGATTAATCGACAAGGATATTTCTGAAATGGGCTGGGAAGCCAGCCACATGCAAATAATTTGCGGCCAACTGAACCAAACAAACAAAACCTCTCAACAGTTAGCAAGAGTTACAGTTTTTGGGCGGGCATGGGCAGAAAGTTTTCTCAAAAGTTTTCACAAATCTGGCACACTCACACTGTTTTTTGGGGTCCAAAGCAGCAGTATTTCTGGCTTGGGTTGCTAATAAAAAAAAAAAAAAGAAAAGAAAGAAAGCTCGTAGCATACATCAAAGCCAAAACGAGCCTTAGGCGTCATCACAGATGACAGCTAAAGATAAAGAGAGCAGCTGTCGGATGTGTTTTGATGGCCAAAGTTGTGGAGCAACTTCAATTAGTTTTCACCTGCCTTGAAGTTGGCTAACAGCAACAATCATTGGATTGAATTGGATTGGATTGAAAATACCCAGAAAGTACCCGAATAACTGAAATCAGCAATACACTGACCAAGTGACTTTTCGAAACTTAATCAACTCAATTCCAAATTCGAAACAATTTCACAAAAACTCTGTAGAATACTTTTTAGAGCACGATAAAAAAAACAAGCTCAGCTTGTTTTTACGTTCGCTTATTTTGCAGGCGCTCCTGAAAGTATGCTTTACATATTTTCCATACTACACATTCCATCAATAGGCCACCTTTATACCATGAATAGCTTCATTTAACATCATGTCAATACTGTGACAGCCGCCACGTGCTTGCAAATTCTATCCATTTGCATTTATAGCCACAAATTTGCAAACAAATCTAACTGTTAGGTTCTACCGTTGGCAATTGCTATGGGGTTTCAACTCTAAGTATAGTAGTAGCTACTGCGCGTGACACTTGCAAATTAACTGGATGGCAAATTGCAGTGCCAACACAGAGCTCTGTTGTGAATGCTCAAGAACTGTTTGGTAAATTAAGGCTAACAATCAATAACCAATGTATCCAGGCGACGTGAAAACGTGGCAGTTGCTTGGCTATAAGAACCAAGGACGATGCCAGCGCAAAAAGAAAAAAAAAGAAAATTGAATTGCATTCGAAATGCATTTGGCGCATGGCTTGGCTCTTACGCAGAATCGCTAAAAGGTAATGCGACGGGTGTTTTTCGGGCTTATGGCGAATTACTCATTGTAGCTTTAAGAAATGCTTTGGCCAACAAATTTAATATATTGAAAAATGTATTAGAAGCGAAAACTGTTCCGATTATCGTTAACTTTTCATTCCGAATCATTTGCGATTTTGTGATCCTGGTTTTGAATGAAATAGCAATCGTTTTTCTCTTTTAAAGATAAGTTTTGCATATTTCTCATTCCACAAAAAGCACAACTTTTTTAACCGAATTTTGAAACAATATTCGGAATTCACAACAGCTTATATTATACCAATTCCAAATGTTTTGATGGGATTCGGAAATCAAATTATTAATATATTTCTTATAACTTTTTTCTTTATCTATCAGTTTGTATTTCAACCTTTTTATAGCATTAGAACTCGAATTTTGATAACCTAATAATAACTATTATGTTTTACTTTAGTTCCAAAAAAAAAACAACTTGAACTTTTTTATAAGACGATTATGAGCTATTGTAAAGCGACCACAGGACTCAAAGTTAACCGGCTTAATGCGGCTCCGAGGACCATGTTGGTGCTTCGAGAGCACATTGTAAGCAGGCAAGTGAAGGGACAAAAGTTTAAGCATCGGCCGCGTCAATGTTATGCAAGTGTTGTGCATATATTTTTTTTTGTTTGGATAAGTTGGCCATGATTGTTTATGGGGGTTGAAGAGGATGCCGGCAGTGTTGAGAGTGCAGCTGGAGACGGAGCTGGAGCTTGAGCTGCATTGGTGCAGCCGTACGAGGCACAATATTGTTGCATATTAAAAACGCTGAGGGCGCACTTTGTGGCAGCCACAAGGCGCGTTTGCAGCGATAATCGCTAGCTATTCTATGTAAATTGGGTTTACTTTGTTGGCTTTATGTTTAAGGCAACAAAGAGGCAAAGTGGGCGTGGCGTTGGCCTAATGTGAAACCGATAAGGTTACAACTTTAAGAACAACATTCGCCAACAGCAATATTAAATCACAGCTGGGGCTCCAGCCTGGCCAAATTATGCACATGATTGCGTTAATCAAGTTAAATTAGATGCTGTCAGTAGGGGAGCAGTTGAAGCGTTTCATTTCTGATTTCATTCAGGGATGTGTCCTTGGACTGATTGTATTTTTTCTCTCTTTTTTGTTGGGCTAATTGAAGTGTAAATAGAACTGCAAAAAGTACATGATGCTCTCTTTGGGAAAATTTTCAAAAAATATAAATAAATAAATATAAATATTTAACTAAATATTGAGTTAGATACAAAATGTACCTTTTAGTAACTGACTTCTGATTTATATGGTTAGTTGATATCGACGGAAAAAAGAGCACATCAAATGTGTCGAATCATTGATTGACTAGCCAAGTGGCAAGCAGCTCAATGGGCGCTCATTAAATTGTTCATGGTTAGCTTTTGGGCTTTGTGAGACTTCATGGATGATCTCTCTCATGAATGTTTCTATGAATCCTGACAGACAGGCTGTCGGGCAACTGAGCCTGAAAATTGAAAATGAAATTGCAATAAGACAAAATTTAAGAAATCAGACCGCTGACACATAGAATTCATGTATAACATGTTTTGACATGTGAGTGCTATAAGAATTTGAGGCAGAAGCAGGCAATTGAATTATGCGCGAAGCAGCTTGTTGTGGCAGTTATGATATTTGGCGCAGCTTCCGGTACACGAGCGGAAGTTGTATACAACTCTGGTTGAAGTCTAATGAAGTTAAAAATGTTGCCTCGTGTGCATACTCGTCTTGGGCAGAACAGGTGGATAAGGGAAGTAAAAAGCGATTCCACATGAGTGAACAATGGTTACGGCTGAAGTTGGCTGAAGTTTATAACGTGCAATAAAAGAGTGTATATATAGCAGAAAAACATTCAGCTTCCACAGCAAAAACAAAGTAACAGTCTAGTGCACAGTCTGAAAGTCGAACAATTTTGGCAATAATTTTTATTTGGGTTTTTTTAGAAATGCTGTTTTAATTTTGTAACCAGACGAACTGAATTTTAAAAGAAATTTATTAATTTTTTTAATTTAACTTTTGTAACTGAAATTTTTTAAAATTCAGCTGTATCGAACAGTGTGGCAACGCCACATCTTTACGATAGCCATTATGCATTTTAAGCGATAGTGCACAACTATCGGATAATCGTTCTGATTGCTAATCGATACTGCCCAACTATCAGCACTAATTTCGCTGTGCTTGTTAAACAGATTTTCATTTTGCTTTTTCTTCGTTTTAATATTATATTAATATATATTAATGCAATAATATTACCTACCGGCGCCGAAAATCGCTTTTAAACATAAGAATAAGTAGTTAAATAAAAACCTAAACGTTAGTTTGTTGGATGTTCCTTAACTAGAGTGACTTTAACTAAGAATTAAAAATCTGTTAGGAAAAAAAATTTGCCGACTTGCAATTAAAAATGGCAGCTTGATGTTTTTTTATTGAAGTGAGCAGCAGACACAAAAATGAGCGGATCCCATGGAAAATCTACTGCTGGTAATATTTTGAATAATGCTTAAAATGGTTTGGTTTTAATGTAGAGTGTATTACGCGCAGCCGGATATGGCAGCCAATTGGGTAGTAGCATGCACAATCCCACTCCAATACCCATACCCATACCCAGCATTGAGGAGAAGAACAAGCAAATGCAACGGGAGACGATGATGGAGAAGTTGCGCGCCAAGTACCGCAACAAGCCGAAGAGCTACGAGGAGATCAAGAAATCAGTGAGGATGTATTTCATAGAGAAGCATTATCCCTTGGATCCGCTTTGCAAGGCAGCGCTGCAGTCGGCGCTGGACAAACTGCAGCACTACATAAAGGTTAGTTCCCGGCACGGGCTGGTAGAGCGCTTGGAGAGCCTGTCCCGCCAACTGGGTCTCAAATTCATGGAAGACCAGCAGCTTCTGTTCATTTCCACGGACATGTTCTACGTGGAGATACTGCTAGATTCCAGCGGCAATCTGAACGACGTCAAGGTCCACCACGAGTGCAAAATTGAACAGCAATCGAATTCCAGCTCCAATTCCAGTTCCACTGAGCTACTCAATTGCCTCAAAGCGGGCGACTTTGCGGACTTCACGGTGCAGCTGGAGGGTCTGTCCTCCATTTACCAGCTCAACGCGGAGCCCAAGATCAAGAAAAAGGCATTTGTAGCGCTCCAGGCGATGGAAACAGACATTTTCAATCTCTACCACCACCAACTGCAGCATCAACCTCAGAGTGGAAGTGGAATGATTGATAGCTACACCATTATGAACAACTCTGCCTTGGGTTTGGTACTCCAGCGACGTGGTGGACATTCAATGAAGCTGACCTACTTCTGTCCGCCCCTTCACCTCATCGAGTCGAAGAAAAAGGGAGAAAAGATGAACACTTCGAGTGGAACTGCGAGCAGAGATCTTAGCATTGAGCAGGTGATAAAAAGCCCCAATGGACTGAGCGTCACGCTTAATCTGGAGGGCTCCTCCGCGAATAAGCTGCAAATCCTACCAATTGTCAGCTTCACTAGCGACTCTGGCATGCAGCTAGAACTACCTAACTATGCGCCGCTCACCCAGATCAATTCTATGCTGATGCCGGCCACCTACGTCCTGCGCCTCAACAAACCCATGCCTGTGTGTATCGAATCCCTACGCGCCTTGTCTCTTCCAGGCCTAAAGAATCTAACCAATGATGGAACTACGACTGTCATGAATATGATTGTCCAAACGGCTTCAAGGCAGCTGATAAAGAGCACCCAGAAGGGATTGTATGTTAATCTGCCCAGGGAGACGCACTGCTACTTCTTTACAGACAACCGCAGGCTGCAGGGCACGCTGATATCCTCACTGCCCTTCACGGAGCCTGTGCAGGTGCCTAAGATCATTGCGTTCCTCAAGAAGCAAGCGCTTTTCTACACGCTCATCGCTAGCTGCGTCAGGGAGCAGCAGAAGCAGTACAACGGTGAGTACAAATAGATATCTTATAAATATTCCTTGACATTCCCATTCCCATTGCAGACATGGACAGCACTGTAATCCTAGAGGTAACTGCCGTTTCACTCAATCAAATCACTGTGGAGCTGCAGCATCCATACGAAGAGTCGCTGGCCACTGTCGATTTTCTACTGGAGGAGGGCGCCCACCAGGCCAGGTGCAGCATCTACTGCCTTAGCAACGACTACGAAGAGCTCTCTCAGAAGTTGACCAGAACACTGCGGCAGGTGCTGTCCATACCCATGGTTATATACAAGTTGCTCAAGTGCTGGGATGAGGAGCACCAGCAGAAGCTGCATGGTGTGAAAACGCCTGGAGCAGGATCAGGTGCGGGCAGCGGCACAGCAGGTGGCTTCAGTGGAGTTGGAGGTGGACTTAGAACTGGAACTGGAGGAATGCCTGGAACAAGCAACTTTGGACAGTTTGGCATGGAAACTGGCGCTGGTGAAGGCGGCAGTGGAGCTTCTGGTGGTTTCAATACTCTTAAAATGGATACCAAACTGCGCTCGTTGGCAGATGCCTTTGCTGCCTCCACCTCGGCAGCTGCGGCTATTGCAGGACTGATGAGTCTGAAGCAGGGAACAGATCCACAAACCACAGGCAGTAGTTCCATTCTTAGCTCTACCCTAGGTTTGGCATCCACATCCGCATCCAAGGTCACCGATCATGAGATCGCGGACAAGTACAAGAACATTTGGAAGGACAAGACGCCCAACTTGAAGCACTGCGTCAGCATCACGCCCATTGCCGGCGATGGAAAGGCGCCTCCACACCAACAGCTCCACCAACAACAACAACAGCAACAGTTGACATTGCCAACAGATGTACAACGCACGGGCGGCATTGAGATCATACCATTGAATGCGCCAGCTAGCGTATCAGCCATGCCCAGTGCAGGATCGCCAGCTACTACGATAACCATAACGCCTATCACTGGAAGTGGAACGGGAACCGGAAGTGGCAAGGAGGCAACCAAGGAACCGAAGAAACTGTTAACGAGTGGAAGTGGAAGTGGTACTAAGCGACCCCATGAGAGCAGCTCCACTTCGTCCTCCAACTCTAACATGAGTGGGAACAGCAGCTCCTCAAGTGACACACAAAAAGAAAAGAAGCGCAAGAAGAAGAGAGATGACTCGCCAATGGGTCCGCCTGAGAAGATCTATTCACGTCAGAACTCGCCCGCAGGTGGCGGGATGGGAATGGTGGATGCCTCGTCGGCTAGCGGCGGGGTGCGCAAGTTCTCATCGCCCTCATCCTCCCCCAAGGCGGGAGGTGCCGGAGTGGGGGCTGGAGTAGCTCTTAACCTCGGTATCATGGCTGGCCAAACGTCAGCGCGACCAAGTCCGAAGCACTCGCCGGTCTACAGCAGTCCCAAGCACAGCAGCAACAGCAACACCGCCTCCAACAGTCCCAAGTCTCCATTCGGCACCCAGTCACCCAAGCATGGATCCTCTGGCAAGCCGAGCATGTCCACTCTGAAGAGCGCCTCTGCGGCCACAGGTCTCAGTCTGAGCCTCAGTCCCAAGGCTGACAAGTGCTCCACTACCTCTGGAATGGGCACTGGCAACGCTGGAGTTGGTTCCAATGTAGTTTCCCTACCTCTTGCCCTCCCACTGCCCTCTCCAACAACCGCAACTGCTTGTAGTTCCAGTTTAGGCTCGGGATCAGGCGCAAATCCATCTATGATGCGGCCAGTGCCGCCATTAGCAACCTCAAGCAGCATTGGCATCGCAAGCCAGTTGCCAATAGCCAGCAAAATGGACATGTCCATCGCTAACTCTGCATCTGTATCTGGAGCATCTGCATCGGGAGTCGTTGCTGCTGCAGTGGCCGCATTGAAGAGCACCCAGCAGCAACTGCAATCCTCTGTGGCCAGCTTATCGCATCTGGCAGCGGGTGGCAATCTGAGCAACCTGAGCAATCTGAGCAGCTATGCGGTTCCTTCTGTGGCCGCCTTGGAGCTGAATGCACTGCGCAAGGGCATGGCAGGAGCAGGAGTAGCAGTAGGAGTGGGAGGACCGGGAATGGGCGTGGCATCGGGATTAGGAGCGGGAGCGGTAGGCGCGGTAAGTTCGTTTTCAATTTATGAGTAGCTCTCGCTGCGTCCGCCCACCTCCGTCTCCACCTCCATCTTCAACTGCACAACTAACCCGTAGTTAATCTTTATGTTAATACCTACAACTAAAACTAAATCTAAAACTAGAAGTAAAACTAACACTTAGTATTAATCCTAATCTTAACTTAAATTTCATTGCGAATTGTATTTAACGAGTGCAACTCAATTGAATAATTGCTATAACTTATTTAGCTATATTATTGTTATTATAATCATAATTATTACTATTAATTATTAACTATTAATTATTACTATCGCTGCTGTAGTTTTTTATTTGATTTTATTTATGTTTCGTTTTGTTTGTAAATATAATATGCCTATTTATATAATCGCATCCGTTTTATTTTCTCTTATTAATCCCTGTGATGGTTTCTATTGCTAATCTGGCTCCAGGGAACCCCACCTTTATAACATATACATAGGTATATCTATAGCTATGGGTATGTAAGTATATAGTATATAGTTCGTTTGCACGTTTTCCTTTTTGGCATGGCAAACAGGTACACCCTGTATCTGTATCCTGGTTGTGGTGGGTATATATGCATAGATCTCTACAGATTCTGACAGCTTTAATGGAATTTACATTAACACTCGTTTACTCTTAATTACACTTTGATATCTTTTATTTGATCTTAAGTATTTAAAGCTTTTTTTAAAGTTTGTTTTTCCTTCAATCAAGCTTCGTTCTTCCTTTTGGGTAACTTTGATTTGATAAACTGACGAATTACTAACGGGATTCTTTTCTGTCTCTTTTTCTCCCGCTTTGCATGCCTCGGGCAATGTTTAACCCACAAATGACACTTGTGCTACTATTTGACACGTTCTTCGTTTGATTGTTTTAATTTGATTTTTCGGTTCGTTTATCGTTATTCGTTTGTGTTCCCAATACACACCCGCACACACCTACACAAACACACACGCACACAACCACGCGCTTCCTTTGTCAGGTTAGTTTGATGACGTCGACGGCAGCTTCGACAACGTTGGCAACCATGCCAACCATGTCAACCACCTCAACAACAACAGCAGCAACAACATCGGATTCATCAGTCACAGCAGCAACAACATCTGTGGCGACGAGAGTGGAACTGGGAGCAGCACCAACAACAGCCACAACCTCAACCATAGCAACAGCAACATCAACAGCAACAACACTCCAGCAGCAACAACAGCAGCAGCAGGGAGCGGGGCCATCTAGTAGCGCCTCTCTTGGCAGTATAATTGCAGCAGCAGCTGGAGCAGGAGCAGGCACTGGCCTATCCACGGAGTACATGGTGAAGCCAAGCAGCCAGGAAGGCCTTAAGCTGACCATCAACAAAACAGGCAGCGGCAGCAGCAGCAAGCGAGAGGGCAAGAGTGGGTCAACTGGGTCGTCATCTTCCTCATCTAGCGGAAAGAAGCAGCACACGGGACTGAAGCCAGGCGTCAACAGCGGACCCGCCTCAAAGAAGACACCTTCAACAAGCACAGGAGGGAACAGTTCCAGTTCCAGCAAACATCTCTTCCAAAAGGCCAACTCTTCCGGCAACCTGAGCAGCAAACTAACAGGTAGCTCAGGTGGCTTGCCCCTGACCAAGAGCAACAGCACCAACTCCTTTCAGGAGCACAGCGCGCCAAGACGCCGGCCCAGCATGTGCAGCCTGGGTGGAAGCAGTGGAAGCGGAGCACAGCGCAAGTCGCATTCAGGGGGATCAGGATCAGGAGTGGGAGCAGGCGGCATATCGCCAGCAGCGTCTAGTGGGTCCATGTCACAGCCGCCGCCGCGCTTCGATCATCACACGGACATGATGACCATTTTGCAGTACGCGTCGCCTAGCATGGCCGCCAGCATGGAGGGCTTCATCAAGGGACTGCACAACAAGTTTCAGATACCAAAATTGTCGCAGCGTTCCAGCGGCAACAATGGCACAGGAGGAGGCACCACGCCCAGCACAGATCAGACCACAACGACTGGCTCTTCCACCTCCTCCTTGCAGGAGCAGATAGGAGCTCCAGAAACACCCAGTACCAGCAGTGGAGCACAGAAGCCATCGACAGCTGCTTCTACTGCAGCGAATGACTTGCTGCTCAACTTAAGCAGCAGTCGGAGAACATCTCCCGCCGATGGCATCGACGAGGAGCTACTCGCCAGCTTGGCAGGCGAATGACATCTAGAGATTTATTTGCCGCACTCTGCGATACTCATTAAAAAAGGGGATTTTTCCCTGTACTCTGACGATGGGCTAATGTTTGTTATACATCATAAATTCTATTTTTAATGTTTAAGAGCACTTTTTTTTCTAATAATAATGCACACCCATTGGTGTTTATAAAAATACTGCCTTAAATTAAAGAACACTGCCAATAAATTGCTAATATATTTTGTTTGTGCTTACCTTGCTAACATTCAGTTTTTCTTTGAAGTAATTGAATTAAAGGCTGATCACGCGTTCTTTCCTTGTAACTTCTGCTAATTTTTTAATTAATTAAATACAACTTTGATCACGCGCACTCGAACTATCGATATTTTTACGAATATAAAAAAGCATTTCACGATATTGCGATGTATCGCTGCAGAGGCGATATTGCGATGAATCGGTGCAGAAAACTGTATACCACAATCAGTGCTGCCAACTGTTGATAGCCAAAAATAGCTACATTTACTATTTATAAAAAAGCTACTAATAGCTAATTTCTCTTAAATTAAATTCTTTCAGTGTATTAAAAAAAGCCAGCTATATTTATCATAACGTCTTTTACGTTTTAAATTACATTCTTCAGTGAATACATTCACTATTTCGAAAAAAATTTAGTATTATTTTTTGGGAGTCTTACAACGCTTAACTATTATAAATTTGCTAGCAAAATCTTTTTGTTATCATTATATTTGCTTTCAAGTAAAACAAACTCTATAATTAGATAAAAATAGGTATAAAAAACTTGCTGATATATTTAAGAAAAAAAAATCAGATTCAATAGTTTTTCCATTGAAGACTTTTCATAATAGCTAGATCTGACGTGAAAACAGTTAAATTAACAGCACTGACAACAACCACTGAAATATCAGTTGGATTAGATTTGTTTATTTAGCTGACTCTGGTCACACTCTTAAGTAAGTGCGCAACATGTGGTATTTTTGATCAATAGTCTAGAAAAGTTGTTCTTCGGGGTCAGATCGTCAGCTGAGTTCGCTTCGTTTGCTTAATTAAAGAGTTGCAAAGACAAGATAAAGGAATATGTCGAGCAAACTACGAAGGATACAAGTCGCCGCTGAGCACACGCTATGCCAGCAAGGAGAGCAGTTTCTGTTCAGTGACCAGAACAAGTTCTCAACCTGGCGGCAGCTGTGGGTGTGGCTGGCGAGGGCGGAGCATACGCTGGGACTCGACATAAGCGAGGCACAAATAGCTGAAATGGAGCAGCACATCAAGGACATTGACTTTGAGGCAGCGGCCGCCGAGGAGCGTCTGACCAGGCACGATGTGATGGCGCATGTCCACGTTTTTGCTAAGCAGTGTCCATTGGCGGCGCCTGTCATTCACCTGGGTGCGACTTCCTGCTATGTGGGCGACAATACGGACTTGATTGTGCTGCGTGATGCACTGCAGCTACTGTTGCCGCGCGTGGCTTCCGTTTTGAGTTGCCTGTCGCAGTTTGCGGCAACGAACAAGGCGCTGCCCACATTGGGCTTTACGCATCTGCAGCCGGCGCAGCTGACGACAGTGGGCAAACGTGCCTGCTTGTGGATGCAGGATTTGCTAATGGATGAACGTGCGCTTCGTCGCTGTCTGGAGGATCTGCGCTTCCGTGGCGTCAAGGGCACCACGGGCACACAGGCTTCCTTCATGCAGCTTTTTAACAGCGACGGGCAGAAAGTTAAGCAGCTAGACAGTCTGGTCACCCAGCTGGCTGGCTTCAAGAAGCCCTATGCTGTGACTGGACAAACATATACACGCAAAGTGGATGTGGAGATAATGGGCGCATTGGCCAGCTTGGGCAGCACCATACACAAGATGTGCTCGGACTTGCGCATACTTGCCTCGCGCAAGGAGATGGAGGAACCTTTCGAAAGCACACAGATTGGCTCCTCAGCGATGGCCTATAAACGTAATCCAATGCGCTCGGAACGCTGTTGCGCCTTGGCACGCCA